>BQNB010089439.1:0-27405 GCA_026074375.1 Tanacetum coccineum
GTATTAGCCACGATCATATTACGCCCCAAGGATCCCATCAAGCGGAACAGACCGATAGACATTTGGTGCAGGAAGAAATATAGCAGAAGTTGCTTAAGGAACCTGAAGACGTGAAAACCACCTGTCATATACTCATATTCCACCTGAAGTTAGCCAGTGTAGTTTATGAAAAATCATGTAGACATGTACCTGACAAAATTTGGATCAAGCCCAACAACGTAATAAGTAACTATCACCCATATACCAGACTCGATGAGTGAAGTTGGGATACTTAAAATCCAAGAAGGAAGTGTATAAATCCAACAAGGATAAAAGTGCAAGTCTCTATGCTTGTAGATCACTGGAAGCTTAGCAACTAACATCGGGACTTCTGTGAACCCATTAAAAAGAAGAATAACCATAGAAAAATAAAGCTCTCCGAGATATAGGCCTCCATCGTCAACCGTTGAATGATGCAGAGTTGTTCGGAAGAAAACGCTCATTGTGATTAATGCAACAAATAGAAGCTGGAAAACAGCAGATGGTACTTAAGATCAACACAAGTTTGATAACATAATACGAAATATATGCTTTATAAGACTGCAAATACTAGTCTGTTGGCTAACTACATTACCTGAACGAATTTAAAAACGTAGATAAATGAGTTTCTTTGCATCAGTAGCAATTGCCAGTTGAAACTTGTCTTAAGAAGTTCGCTTCTCTTGACACCGTAACTAGAAGTTGATAAGGCTGCTGGATGATTGTATTGCCGGTCAAAGGGAACACTTAGTTCCTCAACTAAGTTCTTTCCTACTCGATATGAGCGAAATGCTTCAGCAAACTTTTTGACAGGTATGTAGCGATAATCTCGTTCTGGAACAGACCAATATTGCTCTTGATCCTTCTCAGATACAACCTGTTTCATTTAACACATTTGACTCAATTAAATTGAACATATAATTCATTCACTTCTGATAATTCTGCGACAACTTACTTCTTGAAGGAAGTCTGCAACATTCTTTCTCTGCGGGCATTGAAATCCCATAAACGCAAAGAAATCAAGAGCGGCATTTCTTGGCCCTTGGTATACTATATGACCCTCACATATGAGTATAATATCATCAAACAAATCATAAGTCTCGGGAGCAGGTTGAAGAAGTGAAACTACTGTGGTCCCATCAAGTGCACGAGTTGAATGCCTAAGATACTTGATTATTTGGTATGTGGTCGAGCTATCAAGACCATTTGATATTTCATCCATGAGAAGAACACGAGATGGACCCACCAATAGTTCACCCGTTGTGAGACGCTTCTTTTGTCCCCCGGATATACCCCTGAGCATTTCATCTCCCACCAAGGTGTTCGCACATGTATCCAAGCCTAATATCTATATCAAATCGACCTTTTTAACTTCAGTAAATAAAACAAATCATTTACACCCTCTAAATTATAAAGTAATACCATAGCAAATACCTTTAAAATGTACTCGACAACAAGGGCAGTTTCGTGTCCCCCTAAGGCCAACGCCTAGAATACAGAATATTGATTTGTTAAACTGCAATTAATCAAATTAATGACCACTAAAGAAACCATATACGATTAATGAACGTCTCATACTTTCATAAATATATCGAGATCTTCATCAGGTCTTATTCCAGCTATCTTTTCTCTTCTTGTAAGTTCCATAAGCATATCTACCATGGTAACCTATATCATTCAGCATTTTTGCACCCACAGAAACATACATATAACATAAGAAAATAGCGACTTGAAGAACTTACCGTATTTAAATCCAACACCTTGGCAACGCGCAGATAAGTCAAGTGTCTCCTTGACTGTCATCTCTGCAATATGCCAATCTTGTTGACTGACATAAGATGATGTTCTCTGAGGAACAAACTCCTTCAAACCATGCCCGTTGTAGGTGATTTTTCCTGATGTCTTAGAGATAATTACAAATAAAGGGAATTAGTACGACAAACCATTTAACTGATAAAATGATAGTAGTATTTTCTTATTAGAGACAAGTTTTCGTACCTGCAAATGATCTCCAAGACGTCCAGCCAGGGCCAATAATAAAGTTGTTTTTCCAGAGCTCGGAGGACCGAGAAGTAGCGTCATTCTGTATAGATAACATCATTAGTTATATGATTGGTTTTTTTACAGACAAAACTTAATATCGCGTTGATGCTTTACCTTGAAGGTCTAATAATCCCACTAACATCATCCAAAATGGTCAGTTTTCTCCGCTTCCCTTTGTATATCCTCAATTGTCTCAAAAAAGCCTGTTTGACATTTTCTTATAACAGTTAAGTTTTTATCGAATTCAGATCCTAATATACGTTTTTTTACTGAAGATAACATACCTCGGTCATGTTAACAATAAAATTGGTAATGGTTGGCAATGCTCTACTACCAACATGAACAAAAGTTTCTACGTTCAGATTCTGAAATCTGACTTCGATCTTAGGAAATTCCAAATCCACCCTGCAACTCGAACACAAACAAAGTATAAAAATGGGTGGTTTTCGATTCTATTTTGAAATAAACAGGAACAAACAAGTCTCTGTCATTAGTCCAAAATATCCAAATAAATTAATTTCTTGCACCTCCACCTCTTATTCATCTCTATCAACAATTCTTATGTCATAATTTCGGTTTTTCGCCCTTTCTTTTTTATAAATTCAGAAAATTTTAGATTTTTTTGCTCCATACCTACAAATAAAAATTCTTCACATCCAAATTAACACTAATTTTTAAAATAAGACAAATTCAGCAATTTCATGCTCATTCGAATCTAGCATTTTAAAAGCAATTAAATTATAACTAAAACACTAAATTGTGATACCTAAAATAGACAATTTGTTAGTTTTCGTTTGACTATGCTAAATTTAAGTTTACATTTCATAAAAAATGCTAAAAGTTAATATTTAAATTGCAAAAACCGACAATTTATACTATTTTTACAATCTTATTTAATTCAAATTCGACTTCACACGCATCTCTTAACAATCAATTCAACCAAAAAGACCACCTAAATCAAATAATCATCAAATTCACAAGCAAAAAAGTATCTCTAGACAAATTTACTTATGAAAAAATGTGACAATTAAATATTTAAATTACAAAATCCCACAATTTAAACATCAAAATCTCATAAAAAAAGACATTGAAATTTAGACCATGAATATTCAAATTGCGAAAATTAATAATTTAAATCATTCCGGCATTTTATAGGTCTTATATACATTCAGATTCTAGCAAAAACTCACATAATAAAAAAAAATCACTAAATAATTAAAAACATATTAACAAAAAACTCGAAGCAAGAATAATCAAAATTTATTACGCATCAAATCGTCGTCTCATCCGATCAAAAAACCGCATCCAATCATCATCAGCACTAGTCAACAACCTCTCAATTACAACTTTAATTTCCTCACTTTGCATCTCATTAACCTCCACTTGTTTCGCATCTCCAACAATGTTCGTAAATATTCCTTTACGAACACGGCTATACGTTGGCAGCCGCTCTATCGCGGCCCAACGTAAAGCCTCCTCGTCGTCCCCGTCTTCGCGAAACGAAGACGAGCGGACGGAGAGGTTCTCGGCAGTGTTCCACATTGGTAACTAGCTAACCCTAGACAGATTTGAGTGTGAAGGTTATCTATATCAGTTGTGAATGAGTTAATATATGGGTACATTCATTTAGTGTAGTTTTTGGAATGGTGGTTGAGAAAAGCATTTATGGCGGGCTTTTTTGTTTTGCTTTTTTTTTTCTTTCACATGTAAAATACTGTACTACATTAGTGTCTTTTTTGAACTAAACGTTATTTTTACACCCAAAAAAGAGGGCCATACTTCTGTTTTTTTTACCTCCTATACAAAACAGTTTTTATCATTTTTTATTCAGTAATTTTTGTAAGTTTAATACTTTTGAATCGTTATACTTAGTAATTTTAGTTTCGTACTTTCCGTTTCACAGCTTTAAAATATAAACAAAAATATAAAAAAAAACTAAGGGTCTTAGTAACCAACCTCATACGTAATCTAAACATCAAAATGTTACACATACTCAAAATACAAGTTTTGAATGCATGACTTGCAATGTAATTAAAGCATATTTTGAGTTCATATGTCATTATGGTCTTGGTCGTCTTTAGGGAAGTGCAAGAGGTGACATTGTCACCGCTTAACGAGGGCCACAAAATTTCATATACTTTTATTATATGTATGCAAAACATGAGGTTAAACTTTAATTAGTCCGCGCACTACTCATATATATGTGTATTTTGTGTGTGTTTAAGAGCCTCTTTATGATGGTGGCACGGGGCCATCAAAATTCATGAGACAGCCTTGATTATGATGTTTAAGTTGGGAAAATATGAAATTGATCATGTTTTACACGTCCACGATACTATTTTGTATGTTCTAAATAAAGGTCAATTTTCAACAAATAAAACTAATTATATACTTTCTCTGTATTAATATTATTGTTAACCGAAAAAGACCAAAAGTTTATAATAACTATTAGGGTAAAGGCTATAGAATATCAACGTACTTTCCAAAATTTACCGTAATTAACAACTTACTTTTTTATTATCGATACCACCAACTTACATTCAAATTTTGTTTCAACTTGAACAAAACGTTTGTACCATTAGTTATTACTCCCTCTGTCCCAAAATAAGTGTTCAATTTGACTTTTCAGAGTCAAATTTGTTCAACTTTGACCTTAAATATAATTATTTATGTTATATAATAATTGATGAAAATTATATCAATGAAAAATACACTTAAAACTCAATCTATTGATATATTTCGCATCAAGTATTATGTAACACACACAAAGATATGTAAGGTGAAAGTTGAACCATGTTGACTTTGAAAAGTCAAACTGACCACTTATTTTGGGACAGAGAGAGTATATGACAACGTTAGTACATTTAGGTAACGATCGTTTGAGGAAGTTGCAAAAATCGTCCCTGTGGTTTTAATATATATTTTTTTCGAAAAAATTTTCTTTCGAACCATTTTTACGAAAAAAAATATTTCGAAACTTCTTTTTTTCGAAAATTTTTTATGTTTCGATTTTCGAAAATTTTCACACATTTTTTCGAAAATTTTTATATACATTTTTATAAAAAAAAATCCGAAAATTTTTTTATACACAAAAAAATTTCAAAAAAAAGAAGTTTCGAAAAAAAAATATCGAAATTTTTTTATGTTTCGAATTTTTTTTTTGAAAATTTTCACACATTTTTTCAAAAAATTTTATATACATTTTTATGAAAAAATTCAAAATTTTTTTTATACACATAAAAAAATTTCGAAAATTTTTTATGTTTCGAATTTTTTTTCGAAAATTTTCACACATTTTTTCGAAATTTTTTATATACATTTTTATAAAAAAAATTTATACACATAAAAAAAATTCGAAAATTTTTTATGTTTCGAATTTTTTTTCGAAAATTTTCACATTTTTTCGAAAATTTTTATATACATTTTTATAAAAAAAATTCGAAATTCTTTTTATACACATTCAAAGAGGAAGAATATAAGGACTAACGATGCAAGCGAACGTTAGCTAAATGGACTAACGTTGCCACATAATAACTAACGGTACAAACGTTTTGTTCAAGTTGAAACAAAATTTGAATGTAAGTTGGTGGTATCGATAATAAAAAAGTAAGTTGTTCATTACGGTAAATTTTAAAAAATATGTTGGTATTCTATAGTCTTTACCCTAACTATTACAGCTTTATTTTTCTATTTTGTAAAACTAATTTCAATAAAAGATATATATTAAGTGAATCATACTTTTAGTAGTCAAAATTTTTATGACAACTCAAAAATAAATGGTGGACAATTGAATTTAAACCGAGAGAGTATTATTTTATTTTTTTACTTTTAAATAATTTGAATATTATATATTTTTCATGTGTATTAAATGCAAAGATGAAAATGGTATTTTGTTAACTATAATATACATTAATTACATGTATCTTAAATTGTATAAAATATACAAAAGGACCTCATTAACTTTAAAACGGCGTCGTCCGCAAGTCTAACGTATAATAGGTTAATTTGTTTGTAAACATTTCTTTGTTAGACTGAATGAGTAGATGTTTTTCTTATATTGATGATTGATAATGTTAATCAGTTACGCATTTTGTTTCGAGAAAATGATGTATTGAAAACAAGTTTTGACTGATTTCTTGACATGCTAAAAATAGTATTTTGATGTGTTAAAACATGTGATCGATCAAATGAGTTACTTGCTTGAAGGCCAATAAGGAGTACGGAGTATTTTTTTTCTGCTGTCAATTAACGTCTTAAAATTTACTATCTGTTTCAAGTTATATTTTTTTTTTTAATTAAATCTACTCTTACTTTTTTCCCCGTCACATGCTGCATCGACTAAAACTCATGCTACGGTTATTTGACGTTAAGAGTTTATCATGCAACTTAATTTTGATAGCTTTTTAAACTCGTTGTTTTTCCTTGTTAGCTATTTGGTGTAAACATAGATGTAAAAAGTCTTTTAGTTGGGTAGATTGGCTTAAAACCCCGCATCTTGTTACTTTGTAATTTCTAGCTTCTTGCTAGTCTTTTCGTTTCAATAAAATCTGCCGTTCAAAAAAAAAACCTATTCTTTATGGAAAATATGCCATGTGATAGTTAACTAAAAATTTAATATTTTTTCTGATTTAATATTATAACTTTGACCAATGGTCGAATTTAGAATAAAAGTTATTACACAGGATATTGTATGCAGGGGCGGAGCCATGTACTAGGTAGGGGAGGCCGTTGCCCCCGATAAACTGGCGAATTTTTTTTTTTGTTGCAAAAATTGTATATTTATGACCTTATTTTTAGCTTGCCTCCATCCTAAATCTCAAATTGCCCCCGATAAGACTGCTTAAATATCAAAAAGCTATTGAAAAGCTACTAAAAGATGTTAAGAAATTGCTAAAAGCTGCTAAAAAACTGTTAAAAACTGCTAAAACGCTACTAAAAAGCTGCGGTTTTTGGAGCTGTTTTCGGAGAAAAAAATTTTGCCCCCTATATGCCAAGATCCTGGCTCCGCCACTGATTGTATGGAAGCTGCATTGATGGAATTTCTAGTTTTTTTTAATTACTATTTTCATTTTCTTCAAAAACTATGGAGCAAATTGAACATAAGGTTTTGCTAAGCAATATTCATTGGGCAATTATTAACGTAACATTAAGATAAATATAAAAGGTAATTTGTAGTTTATTTATTGTGCATTAAATACATAATTACTTTAAATATAGAAAGAATATGTTACTTAAAGTAATTTGTAGATTTATTTATTGTGTATTAAATACATAACTACTTTAAATATAAAAATAATATGTTATTTAATTTCGTTTAACCATTGTCGAGTGTGCATTGTTTAGCAAAACCTTTGAACATATATGTGTTATTACATACTATTTTTTAAAGCATATTAATACCAGAAATGTTTACTGAAATTTGTTTTCAACTATTTTATTATTGAAATATATATATTTTTATCCTTTTTAAAGAATTTCAGATGATGAAACTAGTAAATGCTAAGTAGTGAGTAGGATATTGAAAGTGAACTATTTTTAGAGAAGCAAATGTCGTGTTATTTGTGAAAACTCCAAAAATAGGCAAAAGCTGTCCCTTGATGGTACAAAATTAAATTACTTAATGATAGTTAATTAATATTCTAACATGCGATTTTAAAGTATATACATTACGAGTTTATAACATATCACATATACGATTTGAACCCACAATAATTTAACTGAAGAGTATGTGCACCAATTATCATACGATGTTAGTAGAGGCTAAAGAGTAAAGCAAATAAAGCTAGCGTTTTAGGTTCTTTATTTTTTAAGACCCCAAATTTTCTAGAACCTTTTATATATAAAGTCAATCACATGTTTTTTTTCCATCATCCTTATAGATCCGATTATTCAAGCCGATATTGTTAAATAATCAAAGTTTTGAGTTTTTTTTCTACTTTTTAATTTTTAAGCCTACGATTTGCAAGAATTTAAGCCCAAATCTATTACTAACTCTTTAAAAGACCCGTTTATGCATGAAAAATAAGACAAACTTAAATTAAGCCGTGTGATAACAACCATTTAACCATTTACATTAATGAATCGACGTTTATTTTTTCACACCCACAAACATACTTTCACTATGTAGTTTTTTCTCATCTACTCATGTATTATTCTTCAATCAAAAGTTGTTTTTAAAGATGCTTTAGTTTCATCTAGAGAAAAACGAATGTGGAATGGAAATTTGAAAGGAAAACGAGTTATTTGATCGAAAATTTTAAGGTACAGATTTATTTCTGAAACAAAGAGTTTCGAGAAAAATTATATATGTGAAAATGCTACACCGATTAATATACTTAATCAAAATATAAATATATATTCTTTTTGTAATATTTATATGGCGTATACAATATGTTAACTGTTTCGGTAACAGTTTTTCAGCAGCAAGAAGTATTTCAAAACTAAAGTTAGTTAAAAGTTATCAACGATCGAAAGTGTCGCCAAAAGATCAGATTTATTGGCTCGTTTATCAATTAAAAATGAAATATTATACTATATTGATTTCGAGAAACTACCTGAAGATTTCACATAAAAACGTGAAAAAGTAAATTTTATATAAACAATTTTTTAGCAAATAACTTTGATAAAAATGCTTTGTCTTAGAGCTTCGCTTTAAGCCTCCGTAAAGGTTGAGCCTCCCTTATTGTTGGTCCTGAAATTTAGGTAAAACATGATTACGGTTGATAAGTAAACAAAAGTTTACACAAGACCCAAGTGACACTAATAACACCATTTTTAGTTTTCAACATTTATAAAGCTCTTATGTTGAAGCTTCATCGTGTTGAAAGCTGAAGCTCCATCGTGTTCAAGCTTCGTTGTGCTGAAGCTCCATTGTGTTGAAGCTCCATTGTGTTGAAGCTCTATGACTCCCTGGGTGTATTAACTTAGGGACTAATTCTACACTTACTCTATTTTATGTTCAAATCCTAGTCAGAGACCATTGGGCACTCAATTGGCCCAACACTTTCATAAGGTGTCGATAAGATACACATTTTGTTAATTGTGTGTAAAATATGAGTCGAGCGTATAACTCGACTAGGATTTTTTTGGGTAAAGGGTTCCCCCGATAAATTTATTACTCCAAAAAACGATGCAATACAACAGATGTGGATGAATCCTACATCTCAGCCCGTTACATAGGCAAACTACTTTCATAAGGAATGAACAATTATGACTAGATTACAAGATGCAACATAACATCAAAAAATCTATTTCTTCTACCGACCAAGGACTTTGATATCCAAATTATCACATATAGTTTGTATGTTTTTAGAAATATCCTGGCCTTCATACATATCATCATCATGCGGGTTATAGTCACCATCCACTTCATTTTCCCTCCATTGTTCCAACAAACTCTTCGGACCATATCCAACCCCTCTTGGGTTTGATGCCAAAAAACTTGCAGTTTCATTATCAACTGGTTCAACTTCATCGTCACTACCCAAATTATTCGGATACTCAACCTTTTCCAGTAGTTTCCCATCATTATCCACATGCACAAATTTACCTTTCAGCATATGTTGTTCTAAAACATTTATCCTTTCAACTATACTGGTAGAACTAACTCGACTAGGATTATACACATTTCAACCAGAAATCACATATACATGCTAACTTAAAAGACCATAATTGGATATTTAAATTGTAGCAATCGATCAGCCACAACCTGGAAGATTAGATCACGGAACCCGAACCTGTGAAGAACTTAACACACTTGCACAGCTTTTAATCGACAGAAAAGAACACAAGAATTTTTCCCAAATGATTACTCTTTATTAATATCGAATGAGTTTAAAAGAATGACGTACAAATCCTCTCCCCCCTCGTCTCTTTTTATAAAGATGAGGGGGAGGACAAACCGACTCTTACAAGAATTGTAAGTCGGTTGTGATAATAGGAAAAAGGAAAACGTGTTAGGCTTGGGACACAAGTAAACCAACGACCCTTATTCTAATCCTACTCGACTAATAGTAACTCGACCTAACACTAAGACCCCTAGACTTCGTAATAGGCTAATATAGAGACTAAACTCATAACAATTTCCACCTTAGGCTTTATATTAGCCTACACCGACCTTCAACAACTCCAAGCAGTGTTGTAACTTCCGTCCAGGTACCACCTTCGTCAAGGCATCTGCAGCATTGTGTTCGGTACCCACCTTCAGAACTTTAACCGTCTTTGCTTCCAAGACTTCTCTGATAAAGTGATAACGCACATTGATGTGCTTAGTCCTCTCATGAAAAACATGATTCCGCGATAAGTGAACCGCGCCCTGATTATCACAATTAACTGTCATAGTGTTAAGCTTCACGCCCAACTCTTCCAAGAGTCCCCTTAGCCAAATAGCTTCCTTCCCAGTCTTTTATGCCAAACCTGCGCAAAACTGTCTTTTTCTTCAACACTAGCATTAAGCTCACTCGCCACTGCATGGCCATCCAAAGAGTATACGCAATTATCCCTTCGTGTTCCAGATAAAACAACCTTGGAACCATTAATCACCTTGACTTTGACCGACTGCATTTTTACGGTATATCCCTCTTTTCCAAGAGTTCCCAACGATATCAAGTTTTTTTTCAATTTAGGAATATACCCGACATTGTTTAACACAAAACTTGACTCATCTCTCAGTTGTACCCTTACCTTGCCAATACCTCTGATCTTACACTCCCTGTTGTCACCCAACAATACACTGCCCCCATCGTATTCCAGAAAATCAAACAATATATCCAAGGTTATAAATAGCGTGAAGCGTGACGTAGCGGCATAGCCAAGCCTCAAGCTTTAGCGTGAGGCGTAGCGACATGGCGTTTTTAAGGCGTGACTTAAGGCGGCAAAAAATATTTATAGATTTATAGATTATATCATAGTTTAGAATAATATGAGTAGTAAATATTATTAAATTCAAGCATCAATCCAAAATATTAGTAAATCCAAGCATAAATCTCAAATTTTAGAAAATCCCTTAAACACTTCAAAAAAACTCGTCACGCTATGCGCTATAGCGCGCTTTATCACGCTATATGACGCTATATTGCACGTCACGCCTAGAGACGACGCCTTGACCTGTTTCGTAACGTGGAGGCCACGCTTCGCGCTATGGCGACGCTATGGCGCCGCTATAGCGCGCTATTTAGAACCCTGAATATATCTAACCTAGGTGTCATGTGGTATGAACATCCTGAATCCATGATTAAGTCTAGCAGAGCCTCTGCACTCATCACCATCATCACCTCAGAATCGTCATAAATCGAACCACTGGAGCTTGGCTGATCATCTTTCTTGACGTAACCTGTTGACTTCTTGCGATTATTCTTCGGACAGTTTCTCTTCAAGTGATCCTTAGATTGGCAAATATAGCACTTGAGTCTTCCACCTCGAGACTTCGATCTTGACTTTCCCCTTGAATGACGTGAATCTCTACGATCAATTCTTCCCCTCACATATAACCCTTCACCATCATCCCTCTTCGCCTTAGACCTTTCTTTGATTTCCTTTGAATTTAGTGTGGCCATCACATCCTCCAAAGTCAAAGCTTCCCGTCCATAAAGCAAGGTATCCACAAAGTGTTCGTATGATGCTGGTAAAAAAGTGAGTAATAACAAAGCAAGATCTTCATCCTCGAATTTTACCTCAATATTTGCTAAATCAAGAACGATTTTGTTAAACTCATCTATATGCTCGAAAATCTTTCGTCCAGCCGACATGTAGAATGTATACAACTTCTTCTTCAGGTACAACTTGTTGGCCAAGGACTTTGTCATGTACAAAGTCTCGAGCTTGGTCTAAACCCCCGCTGTAGTCGTCTCTCCGGTAACCTCTCTCAGAACCTTGTTACCTAAACACAAAATCACGGCACTGTGAGCTTTCTTGTTTAGCTCAGCTTTCGCTTGAGCTTCCATATCCTCGGGTAAAACCTCCAGAGCTGCTTCACGTCCATGTTGGATTAATAAAGCACGCATCTTGATTCTCCATAACCCGAAATCACCAGTTTCATCGAATTTCTCAATGTCAAACTTGGCCCCCGTCATTCTTTATCCCTTTATTAATTCGCTAAACCTTGTGATATATTAAACCTCACAATCACGAATTACAAAGTCCATTGTGCTAAAAACTACAAAGTACTAAACTATTGTTTTATAAAAACAAAAATAATACTAATCAGATTTGGCCCAAAATTTTTAAGTCCAAATTTAAAGCTTGGCCCAAATTATTCTAGGCCCAACTGAATAAAACCCTTAGTGTCTCTTTGTAGTCCACTTTTAGATCAGCCTCCACTGTGTCTTCTTCATCCTCTATAACACACGATAGAAAACAAAACAGACACCAACCTTGTCGATTTTCAATAATTGAAAAACAACAAACCATGTTCAGTCGATAGTCTTGCTGCTCCTTTTTGTTGTCGTTGAACCTGGTAGCGAAAACAGAAAAGACTGCTCCTTTCAGAAAACGATCACAAGAAGCCTTTACAGATTCGTCCTAACTTCCAGAAGATCCTTAAACCAAAGCTCTTGATACCACTTGTAGCAATCGATCAGCCACAACCTGGAAGATTAGATCACGGAACCCGAACCTGTGAAGAACTTGACACACTTGCACAACTTTTAATCGACAGAAAAGAACACAAGGTATTTTACCCAAACGATTACTCTTTATTAATATCGAATTAGTTTGAAAGAATGACGTACAAATCCTCTCCCCCTCACCTCCTTTTATAGAGATGAGGGGGAGGACAAACCGACTCTTACAAGAATTGTAAGTCGGCTGTGATAATAGGAAAAAGGAAAACGTGTTGGGCTTGGGACACAAGTAAACCAACGACCCTTATTCTAATCCTACTCGACTAATAGTAACTCGACTTAACACTAAGACCCCTAAACTTCGTAATAGGCTAATAGCCTAATATAGAGAGTAAACTCATAACATAAATCCTAGTTATTGCTATTAAGAAGGGTTATTATACAAAGAAGTTACTATACTTTCCCAAAAAGTTCGCCTAAGTTACTAAACTTTTATTTTGTTCACTTAGTGGCGGAGGGTTTTGAGAATGAAAAATGTTTAGGTGTAGGGTGTTGTCGTTTAATTTAATTTTATTGAGTTTGGGTTGTGGGGTGATTGTTAAGGGGTTATATTAAGTGGTGGCGGGGGGGAGGGGGGTGTGGTGAGGAGGCGAGAGGTAGCTATAATGGATTTATATAGCGTTTATACGAGCGATTCGATCCTATCAACAAGAGAGGTTAGGGGGGAGATTGGAGGACAAAAGGAGGGAGAGAGGTGGGGATTTTTGTGGGGGATTTGCATAATAGCAATTTGGGGGTTTATATATAAAGAACAAGTTTTATGTGTGTAATTTAATAATTTATGGTTTGTGAAAAATTAATTTGTTATAATCATTCATTAAGTATGTGTATAATACAAGTGTTAATAAATTCATTAATTATGTAAGCAGTATGTAACATCATTTAGGTAATTAGTACTGTCCTTGCCCTTATGGTCGTAGTCTTTTCTGTTAAATACATTAACGAGCCCCGCTGTTAAAACTTACTGGAGAGTATTAACCAAATTTTTATTTGTAATTGTTCACGTCGTAGTGAGTTAAAAAAATAAAATCCCGTGATCTTGATTCCATCCTCACGACACTCTATTAATTTAACATCCCTAAACTAACAGCTCCCACTTGGAATATTTAATAGTGTGATCATATCGGTTACGTCTAATACACGCCGATGCCCTAATGTTGCTCAAGTAAGGTCTCCGTGGAAAACCTTTTTAATGATTCATCATTATTATTATCCTTATGTTTCTAATACAGCGCGTATTAATAATGATATGGATCTTAGTATTTCCTAATTAACGATTTTGTTTCTCGATTTTATCTGATTGAGCAAGATTACCAAGAGCGGAGTCTGAACTATTTCCATAAAATCATTGGGTGTGGCCACACATACAACTTACCAATCCACGAAGTCCCAGCTGTATAAACTATCAAACGTATTTGGCGAGGAAACAAAGATACCTTTTTGATGACTACAAGCAAAACTCAATACAAATTTTGCAACACTTCTGAAAACAATCAGTATAGCTACAGTTAGTTTAGCATAGGAAATTGCTCACAAGAAATGCACTAGATCCATAACAGTTTCTTGGTATCTCAAGTCTGAGGATAACTATGTATGATTTACTTAATGACAAGATCCATAAAGTACAATCACATAGTTAGGATAAGTCCTATATTCAACTCATTAAATATCATGTGAAATTGGTATGTCAACGCATCAATATACTTTCCAGTATATTCTAAACCAATACTCAGGATTTGTCCTTAATTCAATAATATGTCCCAGAGCATCATTAATCAGAAAAAATAAAACAACGACATTTAGAATATTTCATTATTCAAGGATATAATAACAATAAAATATTAATACAAAATTTACGCATAACAAAAGTAACCATAACCAACAGAGTTTATTTATCAAATAATAGAATGTTGAGCCACATCCCTTATCCAAACACTAAAGCACAGATATGCCATGTAAACTACAAGTCTAATTGAAGTCCAATTCCATTGGCATGTCGTTAACCTTCTCAGGTAAAGCTTAAGTAAAAAGCATCAGCTAGTTTTTATCTGTGTGAACTTTA
This sequence comes from Tanacetum coccineum, assembly GCA_026074375.1. Lineage (NCBI taxonomy): Eukaryota > Viridiplantae > Streptophyta > Magnoliopsida > Asterales > Asteraceae > Tanacetum > Tanacetum coccineum. The sequence continues at coordinate 14,743 of BQNB010089439.1, forward strand.
TCAATTGATTTCACCACTCTCAACTTGTTCTCGAACATAGTGATATCAACGCAGAAAATGTCTGGGCGCCTATCATGACCTCCAGGTTCTATGGCGATTGTGGATTGCAGCAAATTGTCACAAATACATAATTTATAGGTTATTTATTGAAAGGCAACCACGCCAAGATCTCTCCAACAAACTTCCTAATCCAAACGGCTCCCATTCAGCTTTTGACGCGAGCATGTAGAGCAGATTGGTGTTCATGCATTGCCAATGGTTGCACACACAGCTGTTTGCTCTCCATTCGAGCGATGTCTCCCCATGACGACAAAGACATAACCCGTCTGGCGAGCGATCTCGTATCATCTTATCGCATTGCCAGGACGCAGATCACAGAAAACCTGTAACCATCAATTCTGTATCTGGATTTCACTCCGTACACTAAAACATATCTTTCGTATTCCCTCATATACTTAGAATATGTATTAACATCAGCCCAGCGGAGCATTCCTGGATTCTGTTGATATCGACCTGTACCAAGTTTACGACAAATGCAGGCCATCTGGCTTTGCTATGTGCTCCTGACAGCATACATTATAGATCCTACAGGACCGAAGCCATACGGTACCTTTTTCAGGTAAGCTTGTTTCCTCATCTGATGAAGCGCACATTTCATTACTCAGAATCATGATTGATACTTTCCATCGTATAAAACCTTTCGTTAGATTTGCAACTGAATTTCCTTCAATATCTTATCGATGTAAGCAAATTTGATTAAGTCCAAATCAACGCCTGCAGAAGATCTCTCTCTATATATTCAGAGCGCGAGAGTCCCAGAATGTGATGCAGCAACACACACACTAATCCTTCATAAAAACACTTTCCATGGAATAATCCTAAATTCCTTAAGTACTTGAATGTTGTTTCCATGGATTAATAAATTCATCAACATTTAGGAACAAGGAATACTACATATACTCCCTAATAGCTTTGGGCGATATAACACATGGCGTCGCTTCACGATTTTAGTATACCAAACCTATGGTGATTTCCTTCTCAAATCTGTTTATTCCCTTTGACGTGAGCTTGCGTCAAACCATTATATAATCTTTGAAAGGTCTGCATACAAGGTTTGGATTCTGTTGATGGACAGAACCGTCAGGTTGCTCCATAGAGATGTCTGCATCTCAAGCGACAGTCAAGAGGCAGTTTTTAACATCCATTTGCCGAAATCTCATAACCATATACGCTGCTATACTATAAGAATCCTAATAGCTCTAAGTATGGCTGCTGGATAGGAAGAAAACGTCTCCTCGTAGTCAACCCAATATTCACACAAGTTGCAGCCTTTAGTACCAGACGAGCTTTTATAGTGTGTACTTGTACCATCCATGTCAGTTCTCTTCTTGAATGATCCACTTACTCCTTAACTGATGTTTAGCATTAGGAGGAGGGTCCTACTCAGGTCCAGACTTCATTACTTTTACGCGTGGATTTTCATTTCCTCATCCATTGCACCTTGGCCATATTACCGAGTATCAAGGGTCAAGCATGGCAGTTTATAATTAGCAGGTTTTCTCCAATATCCCCTACTACACATCTTCAACCCTCATGTTGAGCGAGCGATACCAGACGTGGTTGGGTGCACGTTTAGTCCTTTCAGCACCTAACGGACATGAATTAATTCTCGCTGGAGGACGCCAGACTTTCAGGTTCTACTGGAATTTCGCTAGTGATATTCAAAGGAAATGTATCCATAAGATCATCTTCGTAGATCATAATCTCTCCCACTGACGTTTGCTTGAAGATATGAGATTCATCTTATCAATCAAATCTCCATACTAGCAACAATTGCGACTTGGATTTCAGGTGGAAAAATAAAGTAGTAATACCCATAGTTTCCTTAGGGGTAATCCATCAAAGAGGACACTTAACAGATCTCTGTTGGAGTTTAGCAGCTGATTACGTTTCAACATACGCCTCGCACCCCGACCTTTAAATAAGACAATTCGGCGCTGTTGCCATGCCATATTTCATATGGTGTCCGTTATCAATCTTCTTAGTGGGTACCATAATAATGGATCGAAACAGCAATTCTAAGCATATGCCTAAAAGGATTGTAGTAAGAGTAGTATATTATACATAGATTCGACCAATACCAATAATGTTACGATTTCTCCTTTCAGATACACCATTTTCTGTTTATGGAGTATATGGAGAATAAAGAATTCTGCGTAACTATTCCATTTCTCTTAGATAATCATTAAACTGCTTGGCCTAAATAATCACCACATTAGCCGATCGAAGAGGACTTTAATCTTTTTCCTAGTGCAATTGCTACTTCTGCTTATGAAAACCTTAATGTTTCAAATACCATCATGTTATGTTTAAGTTATGAGTGAGAAGCATTATCGCGATGGGAACGGCTAAATATCATCCGGTAAAGGTTTATGAAGTACTAACCGTTCCTTGACGACATGTCTAAGAGGTCCGCATACTTCCGTAATGTATTACAACCAAGTAGATCTGTAGCCCTTTTTCAATATTTTTATTAAAAGGTTTTCTTTGTCATCTCCCGAAAAATATACAAGATTGCGCAATCTACAAATGATTCCTGACATTGATATTTTCCAATAAGACCTTCCGATAAAGGTTTTGCATGCGAGTCTGCCAATATGGGCAATGTCTAAAAGTGGGCCCAAAAAGATAAGATGAGAAACCAGTCTAACTTCTCTTTTTATTGATGCTAAAAAACAGCAGAATTATTATTAAATTTCTTGGGGACATTGTTGTCGTTTATGTCAATGTTCAAACACCCATTCAGGATAATAGCACAAACAATTGAATATACCATTTCAAAGAAACAACATTCCCATTAGCGAGAGCAATAGTATGTAAGAAAACCAAGGATCCAACAAACATGAAAGAGGAAATCAACACCTCTAAACAAATAGAAGGTGCATAATAACAATTGTTTAGCGTTTTAGTACTAAATTGAAGGCGTAAAAACTAAATCAAACATTCTAGTGGCTTCAACAGAGTGCTTATTATTTTATTTTTTTTTTTTTGGCATTTTGATTTTAGGTTTTTTTTTTGTGTTCCATTGCCAAATTTGCTGATCCCCGAAGATAGTTTCCTTTCTTTTTTAAATCCCTACAGCGATTAACAAAAACATGAATACCGGCATCCCGTATAATATACCCTAAGATTTTATTTGTAAGTTAGATTGAATAGCACACAATTGCAAATAAGTTACCTGAGCAACTGGCGAGCATCGGGCTCAACTTCTTCTTATCTTTGGTTGCTGCGCTGCAATCATAGTCGATATAAAGAGGGCAGTTCGCTCTGCAAATGCCCAGCAACGTGCAGTATGACAAGCTTGATCCTGATTAGGATTATCCTTTCTCTCTCAAAGGATGTAGGCTTAGGCTTTGGTTGATAAGGCAACAAACTTAGCTTGTGTTCATATCACCTACCCTTGCCTTTGACCTTCTTGTTTCGCTTGCGGATTTGGGCTAGATAGAGTTATCTCTACCCCTTTTGTATTAAATACTTGAGGAGTAGGGGCGTTTGTCTTTCAAGAAACCGCCTTTTCCGCAGTCATGAGCAGTGACGTGTAGCTCAGTAACTGTCTCCCACGGACGCGATAGCATATTGAAGTTCTTTATAACAAAATCCACCAAAATCCTTGTTAAGGGAACGTTATATATGTAACAGCCATATCATTTCGATGGTTTTTCCCAGAGTGTCTGTAATTGGGATTCCCATGATCCTTTCCATTTCCATACATGTTCACTACGGGTTTTACAGGTGCCTGTCTGCAATCTATTATAACTATCAACCAGATTCGTAGATTTTCTACAGCGGGCTATGAGTTTTCTCTATCACATTTGTCGAATTGTCCATCCAGCATGTTTTGGAGAGTGTGATAATTTTCAACACTGCCTTTTGAAGAGCAGAGGTGACATTTTTCCAAGGATAATACAAGCCACATCAGAGTGCTTATTATATTCCTGTCTTTGAATGCTGCTTTATTTAGCCCTCAGTTTCAGTCATCAGCGGGTTGTACCAGGAAAGCTTAAACAAAAGTCAAAAGTACCGCTACTCTCAAGACAATTTCTTAGCGAGAGCGCTACCAGGTCATGTGAGAAATTTGGGCGTCAGTGTTATTCGTACGAAGGAAGTCTTGAACCGCAGGAACTGAAAGGTGTTATGTTTCGGAATAGAGCCATTCTACGAGAAAAAGCTCAAAATTATTAGTATTGTTTGTATGAAAATAACCATTTTCAAGAAAAAAAATATACACCCAGGTAATATTCATATAACCATAGTATTTTTCTTGAAAACTAGAACCCGACATGGCATAACCTCATCACATTATTGATCTTGCTAGTGATGAAATTGGTAGATTCAACGAGGTAACTTGGTCGACAAGTAATTGACAAACATTTTTTCGAATTTCTAGATTATTTTATTAGGATTTACCAATTGCTATAAACTAGTTGCATTGTAAACCTGTTTCATCCCAGTCTTGAATCCCTGGAGTTGTCTAGATCTCACTAAGTATCTCAATTAAGATCTTTCTACTCTAAAGAACAGCAAACTCATACATGGTGAGGACCACTCAATCATGATAGTTTTTCTTTCTGTTACGATACGATCAATCAAGGTCGTCCTCGTTAGTAGACTTAATCGCAATTCAGTGTCCTTTAATTAGATGGCATTAAGCTTAAGGTTTAAGGGTAAATAAATTTTTTTTTGATATGGTGAATCAAATTTATGTATGGCGCGAAAACATGCATACAACTCCATATGTAGCAGAATGTTTTAATTAAAACTTATTTATTAACTTTAAGTGAAGAATAATAAACCAAAGAGTGGGTTTAGGCATTGAGATAACCAATTAAAAAAGTGCCCACATTATCGTCCGACACCGTACTTATTGCATAAGTCTGTTCAACGTAGTGTTTTGGATGTGGAATTGAGGCAAATCAACCTTAAAGTAATTTAGTGTACCTGTTAAACAGTCTTATGTAACTCAATTTGCAGCACAAGCAGGGGGGGCGCGTAGTGGGGAAGGTGGAGGCGGGGTTGGGGGGGTGCGGGCGTGTACGTGACTTCACTTCTTTAGAGGCGTGTGAGGACGTAAAGCGACGGCGGGATAACGTTCACAAAATATTTGGGTAATATAGGTTGACCTTTGATTCCATTTAGTACGAAATTACAATCAACTATTTAATCTTCAAACAATTCTTTAATTTTTTTTATTTTTTATATTATTTAGGTCCATATTATTTTCTTTGAAAATTAGCCCTTTTGTATTTACAACAATTCCTATAATAAATAAACAAAAATCCAAGTATATTAAAAATAATTGACTAAACAATAATACACAGAATAACAAGTTTATAGCATTAAAGTAAATACATTAGAAACATGTAATTCATTTTATACACTGAACCTCTAATTTTAAATGACTAGGTGTAATTATCTATATAATACAATCAAAACTCAATATATAAAGTCTTCCTGAATTTTAGATTTATCGTTCTAAAATTAAGTGGTCAAAAATATTCACAGAAACAAAATTACTATTATATTCTACAATGATCCATGATAAACATGAATTTTGTCATGGATTCCACACAATACACATAACAATTATCCCGTAGGATCGTAACCCACATACATGTCATAACAATTTAATCATGTATATTAAACCTCTTTTAATGCAAGAACATGTACTTAGGTTCATAGCGTAAAAAATTTTCGAAGTTTTTTTTTATAAAACCCTAAATCATGTATTTTAACATCAATACAATATTATATAGATTTTTCGGTATTTAGGTAATTATCTGCATGTTAGTGGAAATTGAGGCACGTGATGCCACTGTTGGGATATAGTATAACTTCATAACAATTATATTAAACGCTAACATCAAAGCTAGAATAGCGAAGCAAATAAAGGATCAAATAACATGTTGAATAATTTAACCGAATTAGGGTTACATACTTTATGATTCTAGCCCCAAACAAATCAAATTTGCTTAGGGATACTCCAAGACCCGAAATTAGGGTTTATACAAAAAAAAAAACAATCCAAGAACAATCTAAAGGAAGATTGTATCACGATCTTGTACACACGCTATGTATCGAGTTAACCAATCACTAGCTTGATAACACGTAGCGTTTAAACGAACGTTCATCCGATCAACCCAAAGTTATGGTTTCGAAAGTAGGGACAAATGAGATGAATAGAGTAGATGGAATTATTGTGTGTCGTTCCACCTCTCCAGTTTGGTGTGTTTATATAGGCATCCCTAACCCGAAATATGGTGATCAATAACATCAAATCATTAATTTATGCCGAACATTAATTATTGTGAAAACATCAAGCATTAATTATAGTAACATCAAATTGTTGTGTAACATCAATTCATTAATATGGTACATTATGTAACATCAATTGATGTAATTAAGTATTTGTCCCTTGCCCTTCATGGTCCGTGTAGTCTTTGTCCAATCCCCTCCCCTTCACCTCCTTTTATAGAGATGAGGGGGAGGACAAACCGACTCTTACAAGAATTGTATGTCGGCTGTGATAATAGGAAAAAGGAAAACGTGTTGGGCTTGGGACACAAGTAAACCAACGACCCTTATTCTAATCCTACTCGACTAACAGTAACTCGACTTAACACTAAGACCCCTAAACTTCGTAATAGGCTAATAGCCTAATACAGAGAGTAAACTCATAACATAAATCCTAGTTATTGCTATTAAGAATGCAAAAGTACTATTGTACTAAGAAAAAGAAAACTATTTCTTCTAGAATTAACACTGCATTTAAATCAAGACATATTTTGAAAAGCCAAATACGAAGTCCACATCATCGATACTATATCAACACATGAATATTAAGTTCCATTGACGTATTTTGTATCTATTTTAATGTTAGATACGCAAGTATTATCCATTTATATGAAATTTACCAAATTCGTTACATATTTGATATCACGAGACTTTAGTTTACTCAAGTTTTTATCGTAGACAACACAAACATCTTATAATTTTCATTGTAGACGATACAAATTATGAATTAGACAACTCTCCAAATTAAACACTAGCTTAGGATGTTGTTAAAATAAACAAATCTTGAAAACACCCTAAATAAAATAGTTTGCTATATGTGAAGTCAAATACAATTGATTTGCAGTTTTGCACACTTAAAATGTTTATGTTTTGTCATTTATACCTCTACATCATTTAGTGGAGTGTGCAAATCAAGACACAAATATTAAAAGTATAAATGTCATGACATATTATTTTGAGTGTGCAAATAAATTAGTGAAGTGTGCAAATCACTTCTCCCCGTACAAATTTATGTTTATGCAAACTATGCTTTAATTACTCTAAATTGTACTAGCCACAAAATGTTTTTAAATGGTGTTGGACGTGTTAAAATGTTTGATCAGTTTCGTGTTACAAAATACGAGTCATGTAAGTAGTGGTTTAAATTTCGTGTCACAAGATACGAGTCATGTAAGAGCACTGGATACGGTTCAAGCCGTGGGGTAGTGTCATGGGTAAAAAAAGTGTCATCTCATCATTTTTTTCTCATGACACCAGTTTATTACATGACACAAAAACACTATCTCCCTCATAAAAAAATAGTGTCGTGGGTTCACACATACCTCACTAAAACACAAATACAACACAAAAAGATAAAAAAAATGAAAAAAGGCCATGACGTGAGCTGGTGTTCTTGGCGCCAAGGACGATGGCACGAGGTCCGATATGGTTGATGGCGCCATAGCTTAGGCTGGTGCTATGCTTGAAACCATCAGCCCACCGTACCCCATGCTCTAAGACTAAGTAGTCATATGAAAAACTGAATTTGATGATAAATGTAAATAAGCTGGGATGTTTATATAAACTCGTATGATGACCTTGTAAGTTTATTGAGAATTTGATAACCTTACATTTAAGTTTATAAGCTCATCCACTGAATTTTAATTACGAGTTTACAAGACTCATAAGAACTCTTGGATAAACTCATGTACATATAAAAACAGACTTATTAATTTACGCTATAAGAATCGAGGCTTTTAGCCACAGGAAGTTTTTAGCCACTAGTAAATTCGTGGCTAAAAGTCTACTAAACGACAAGATAGTTGATTTTCAACATTTAACCTTAAAAACCATCTTTAGCCATGATGGTTTCATGGCTAAAACTTTTAATAACCTTGACTTTGACTTTCAACATAGAAATTTGGTCAAAAAAATATAGTGAAACTTTTAGTCACGACATGGTCGTGGCTAAAAGTGATTACTATTATACTCTTATCTAAATGTTGACTCCCTATCACTCACAAAATGAACAATACTTTTTTTTTATTCTTTTATACATTATTTTATCAATTAACTGCTACTTACAAGTCACTTAGTGGGGATGTTAGTTGATTTTTAAATCCAATATATGTGTTCATAGTGGGTTTGGTAGTTAGTAATTTATAATTCCTGGGTTCATGAATTGGTTAGTGGCATTGTTGTGGTAGCTTCTTAACATTTGTAACCCATTATCTTTCTTTTTGATTATGTGTAAAACATTGGTGTTTTCTTAGTCTTTTTGAATGCCACGTGTCCATAATTCACCTATATTTGTGTGGTTTTGGGTTCTGTCATCATCTTCTTAGATTTCGTTTCATAAGGTATGTTCTGATCTTTTTTTTTTTTTACTTCGATTATCTTAATTAGGGTTATTGGGTTAGGGTTTGTGGTTTCTGTTTTTTGTGATTGTTGGGGTTTCTATTTATGATAAAGATTGGATTCGGTTAATTTTAGGTGTGATAAATTGGATTCAGTTAATGGTTTACTATCATAATGACTGGATTCGGTTAATTGTCTCTTCGATGCCACAGATCTCTTCGTTGCCGCCGTTTATAGTGTGTGGTGATGTTGATCGGTGTGTGACGATGAGCGATTTGTAATCTTGGCCGATAATGAGTTAACCATTAACGTGGGTTACGTGTTTGCTGACACATGTTTGTGTTGGATTCAGTTAATGGTTTACTATCATAATGATTGGATTCGGTTAATTGTCTCTTCGATGCCACCGATCTCTTCGTTGCCGCCGTTTATAGTGTGTGGCGATGTTGATCTGTGTGTGACGATGAGTGGTTTGTAATCTTGGCCGATAATGAGTTAACTATTAACGTGGGTTACGTGTTCTGACTACATGTTTGTGTTATGGATTCAGTTTAATGGTGTTACTATTATAATATGATCTGATCGTCAATTGTCACTTACGATGCCACCGATCTCTTTGTTGCCGCCTGTTTATATTAGTGTGTGGCGATTTTGAAACTGGGTGACGATGAGTGGTTTGAGTAAGCTGGCCGTATAATATTAACCGATTAACTAGGGTTACTATGTGTTTTCTGACACATGTTTGTGTTGTTGCTGTGAAACCACAGTAGTGAAAGGGCTACAGCTGCAAATTAGCAGTGGTAAAGAAGTATCTGAATAAGCCTCAATATCTGTAATGTTTGTTGCCAGACCTATTTCATAATTATAGTCTTTTCGATGCCACTGATTGCTTTGTTGCCACCGTTCATGGTGTGTGGCGATGTTCATAGGCGTGTGACAATTTGCATATCTGTAATCTATTTTAACAAAAGGCAGTCCCATTTGGTATTTCACGTTCTCCTGAGTACACTAACCCCAACTTTATTTTTTTTATGCGTGGGGGATATGTGGTGGTATATCTTTCTGAACGTGGGAGTTGTTGCTTTGGGTACGTACCCTCACGTGGTTAACGGATTTTTAATATACACTTAGAGCATCGTGTATTTTTCAGCGGTTCTGCCTAGATATAGAAAGTGGTGTGTGGTATGTGTAGTATATACTATGCGTTCGCCAAGATGATAAGGATAACGATTCTAAAAGGCAATGAGGTTTAACTGGAGGCTTGGCAGGGCAGGTTCGTAGCTTTGCAGCCATGACGGATTTATCCTTGAGATTGTTCGTACCTTGGCGAGGCAGGTTACTGATTCTGCAGCCATGGCGGATTTATCCTTGAGATTTTCTATCCCGATATGCTTTGTCACCCGAGTCTGTGGTTGTTGTAAGCTGTAGTTGCGTCTTATATGCGTGTGGTTACAAAGGCTGCTTTTATAGCTGTCGTGTTTCAAGAGACTTTGATGATAATATTTGAGCGTCTCTAATGAGATATATTTAAAATTCAGATTGCGTGCATCTTGGTGGGGCAAGCTTGCTGAGTTTGCAGCCATGGCGGCCGTATCTTCATATCCGATTGGTCACTTATCAGAGCTTAAAGTTTAGATTATGCGAATATGATGGTCCTTCCATGTCTTGCAGGCATAAATATATGTCCCGATTTCTTAAAGAAACAGCTTACCTATCGACCAAACATCTTTAGGTAATTGATGGTAGTGTTGTTGTTGGTAGCTGAAGGTACGGGTCATTTCTGGCTCATGCTTTTTGCAACTGTTTTTTGATATGAATCAAATTATGTATGCGCCGATTTATCCTTGAGATTATCCGTCCCGGTATGCTTTTTGACTCAAGTCTGTGGTTGATGTAAGTTGTAGTCGCGTTTGATATGTGTGTGGTTACAAAGGCTATTTTATAGCTGTCGTGTTGCAAGAGGATGTGATGATAATATTTGAGTGTCTCTAAGGAGATATAATCAAAATTCGGATTGCGTGCATCTTGGCAGGGCAAGCTTGCTGAGTTTGCAGCTATGGCAGCCGTATCTTCATATCCGATTGCTCACTTATCTGAGCCTAAAGTTTAGATTATGCGAATATGATGGTCCTTCCATGTCTTGAAGGCGTAAATATGTGTCCCGATTTCTTAAAAAAACAGCTTACCTATGGACCAAACATCTTTAGGTAATTGATGGTAATGTTGATGTTGGTAGCTGAAGGTACAAGTCATTTTTGGCTCATGCTTTTTGTGCTATTTTTTGATACGAATCAAATTATGTATGCATCGATTTATCCTTGAGATTGTCCGTCCTGGTTTAATTTTTTTACCCGAGTCTGTGGTTGCTGTAAGCTGTAGTCGTGTCTGATATGCGTGTGGTTACAAAGGCTGCTTTTATAGACGCCGTTTTTTAAGAGGCTGTGATGATAATATTTGAGCGTCTCTAAGGAGATATAATCAAAATTCGAATTGCGTGCATCTTGGCGGGGCAAGCTTGTTGAGTTTGCAGTCATGGCGGACGTATCCTGATATCCGATTGCTCACTTATCTGAGCTTAAAGTTTAGATTATGCGAATATGATGGTCCTTCCATGTCTTGCAGGCGTAAATATATGTCTCAGTTTCTTAAAAAATCAGCTTACCTATGGATCAAACACTTCAGGTAGGTAGTATTGCTGTTGGTAGCTGAAGGTATGGGTCATTTCTAGCTCATGCTTTTTGTTACTATTTTTTATATGAATCAAATTATGTATGCACCATTTTATGTATTTGTGTTTTTATCAAGTCAACGGGCCATACCGTTTCTAACTTTGAATGTGGATTGAGTTGAGATCCAATTTTCTAGCCTCACGATTATGCCAGGTGTAAGGACTGGATATTAGAGGTTATGATGAACTCGAATAAGGTTCGCTAAAGGCGTTAACCTTCGTATCTTGGCGGGGCAAACTCTTAAGTTTGCAGCGATGGCAGATATGTATGCTTTTCTCGAGCACTAATCAATCTGAGCCTCATATTGCAAAAAAGCTAGATGAGAGCCATAATGTAACTGAATTTGGTGACATGAGGTTTGACTAATAACCAATAATTGCTGGAAATTTGTACATTTGGTTCTAAATCAGTTTTAAATTTGGGTTTGTCGATATTTATGCTTAAATTTTATTTTTTTAATGTGCAGAGAATTGAACATTGGCCAAAAGAGTGATTTTCATATACAGAAGTATATGCGTTGTCTTTTTGGAAGATAGAAAGAAAGGTAAGGCTTTCTTCATGACACTAATTAGACCTGTATGCATTTCTATTTTCCTTCATGATAAAACCAAAGATATTTGTCCAGTGATTTGAAATTAAATGGTGTTTAAAATGGTCTAATTTAGAAGCCGTTTACAGGGTGTTTGGGTCTGTGTACTGCAAATGTGCAGCTTTAAGGGGTGTTTGGCTCATATTTTAATAACCTTTTTAGTCTTTTATTTTCAGTCCTCTAAAAAACTTTCATCAGCACTTATAAGCTGCTTATATATAAGCACTTTAGTAAATAGTGTTTGGATTTGCTTACTAAGATATGCTCATACCAAGATACTAAGATATGGTCATACTAAGATATTAGAACAAATTCGTGCATTCATAATCATATAATGAACAGAGGAGGAAGTGACCAAAAAATCAACAACACGAATTGATTCATCAATTAAAGGTAGTATAGGGAAGTAGACATAGTGTGAAATTAGCTAATACGTCTATAATAGATGTGTGTCGTTTTTAGTATCATCTAATATGATATAGGTAAGATTTCATACAATCCTTTTTAACGATAACTGTTTCATGATTTGACATGAAATGTTCTGGTGAGTACTTCAACATATGCTTTGATATATTTTGATAAGTATAATGTGTTAGATGTTAGGTAGAATGGGGATGGAATAAACTTACAGTCAGAAAAACGACCCTTTTTGCTTTG
>BQNB010089440.1:0-25060 GCA_026074375.1 Tanacetum coccineum
TTGTTTTTGTCACGAGGCTCATGTTTTACATGTTTGGGCATTGCAGACTCTTGTTGGTTAACTTTTGGTGGTGAACCACCAAATCGTTATGCTCGAAATGGAAGGAACATGTGGGGCATGTTACGTACTCTATATTATTCAACTAGCCATATATTATTGTTCGTAATAATTGTTATTAGTATTTGGTGCTCATCTCAAATCTATTTAACTCTACAAAATATGAAAATATCGTGACATATCACATTTTTTTATATAATTATAACCGAGCTCTTACACTGACTTGTTACTTCTTGTCAATCATAATCAAAACCCGCAAAAACTATTTACCCTTTCAACTTTGTGCATATGACATACAATACGAACAAATGACTATAAGACCAAGTATAACGTGATCACTATCACGTCTAACACCAACTCAGTTTTTGTGCATCATTAATTGTCTATTTGTGTGTATGCGTTCGAGAGTTAAATGTGGTTCCTTCAATCAGATCATGTCAAGACATTGGGTTTTTGTTGTCTTCTATATCATTAGTTAACCAAAAACTAGGACCGTACACGTGTCAGTGGAATTAACGGTCAGGAATGTATGAAAGATACAGCACTACACAGTCCTAGAAGTTCGCGTGCATTCTGCCATTAATAACCGTACACGTTGCATCTTAACGTGCCATTTAACATAAAAAAATTTGTTCGATAATTCACTTTTGGATATATGTATAATGTATTAGTTCGATCCACAACAAAGCTTATTTTTCATGTGTTTTTTTGTCTACCTACCTCATTTGTAACGATATTTTCCGGTTTTAGACCAAGTGTTATGATCACCAAACTCATCAATTTCATATCAGTGTTACATTATCATTCGACAAACTTGAGGGCGGAGTTAAAATTATGGTTGAAGTGGCAAACTTTGATAGTTTTTGAAAATTACACTTTCAAATCGTCTCGTTAGCAGGCATGTTACAAAAATAGTTAGATAGTCTTTAAAGTTTACACTCTAATTTTTTTTCGTTAAGGGTCACGTGCCCACAAACACACATACAAATATATGATAAACTGTTCTTGGTGGTGTGCACCACTAAACCATTGGAAAATTATGCCCTTGGCGTGAGGTTGGAGATGGGTTCGGTAGGAATGACCGAATGACGCACCCGAAGTTGGTGATGAATTCGGCGAGGATGACGTGTGGTGATGGCCGGTGCTTAGTCTTACAACATGATAGCTAATGATGTGAATAACTTTTAAGTCAGTCTGATTAGGTTTTCCTAAATGTCATTGTGAATTAATTCAACACTTAATTGACGTGCATAACTTTTGGGGTCTCCTTGTTACACCCGGCCGGCTTAAGCGTTTTGCACATCATAAGTAGAGTACTAGAGTTCTAATACCATGTTTTAAAACCCTCGCCAATGCAACTTATTCCCTTGGCCTGCACGACATCACAGCCTTAGCTAATAGTTATACAATGCATGTAGCATGTTACTCATTCAACAATATACTAAAGATGGTTTTCTTATTTTGTCATTTTGTGCTAAGCCTTTAAATGGGCTCATTTTGGTCCAACAAACACACCAAGCCCACGGCTCATTTTGGTCCACCAAACACACCATGCCCAACATAAAAATTTACAAAAAACCCCCTCACATTATACATATACTCAAAAGAGAAGTAATACGACGTCGTTTTTGCATGCTTTTTCACTGTTCATCGTGAACAGTGTTCGGGCCAACAGTGTTTTTCTTGGGCTCCCATTTTTGGGCCGGCCCATTTGGTTTTTCCCCCTTTTTTTTACTTAGTCAAGATTTATAGCACGAGTATAATAATGCGGAACATACAAGTAGGCAATATAAAAAAAACGTCGAATACAAGTCAGCCCCGTTGCAACGCACGGTCACATTTCTACTCAATATTCGTTCAAAATCAATTCGAAAAAAATTATGCCCCGCCTTGGGCCGGCCCATTGAGTTTTTTCCCCCTTTTTTACTTAGTCAACATTTATGGCGCGAGTATAATAACGTGACACATACAAGTAGGCAATAAAAAAACGCCGAATACAAGTCAGCCCCATTGCAACGCGCGGGTACATTCCCACTCAATATTCGTTCAAAATCGATTCGAAAAAAAATTAAGGCCCAAAGAATCACCCCCAAAGACCAAACCAATTTAAAAACCAATAAAAAAAAACAAAAAAAACTAAAAAAAAATAATTGTCCACACCAGTTAAAAAACCCACGCCTCGCAGCAACGAAAAAAAACCCGTCCCGCAACAACGCGCGGGTACCTTTGCTTGTATATACTATAGGGGTGAGCATCGGGTCGGAACCGACCCGAACCGACAAAAACCGACCCGAAACCGAAACCGAGTTAAGAATTTGCCAACTCGAGAACTCGAACCCGACAAAACGTATATAAACCGATAACCGACACCGAATCACGCGTCGGTTCGGCTCGGTTCGGTTTAGTAGTTCGAACCGACTAAATGTCGGGTTTGAGCCGAACCGAACCGAAACCGACTAAACCGAAATACTTATATAAAACCGAAAACCGAACCGAATACGCTCAGTTTCGGTTCGTTTCGGCTCGGGTTCGGGTCGGTTTGTCCGGGTCGGGACGTTTTCGGTTCACTGATTGCTCAGCCCTATTATACTATGAATGGGATAAAGACGCTGCCGTTTTTTGGCAGCGTTGCTCACAGTGCCCTAATATTGGGCTCTCTTTTTGGCTTGGGCCCCATTTAGTTTTTTTTTTTTTTTTGTATGCAATGTAACAAAAAACCGCTCGCCCAGATAAAAAAAATACAAAAATAAAATAGAAAAAAAAAATAAAAAAAATAGGGACTTATCAGATAAAAAATACTCGCGACATGAGGCCCCAACACATAAGCCCATATAAAAACAACAAACTTATTAAACATGAGACCTGAGAAAAATAAACCCAGCGCAAATAAAAAAATAAAAAGAATAAAAATAAACATTTTAACAGCAAAAATTAACACCGCGCTATTAAAAATACTCGCGACATGGAAGCCCAAGCCACATAAGCTTATATAAAAAAAAACAAACATTAAACAAGGATACCGAAAAAATAAACCCGCACAAATCAAAAATAGAAAAGAATAAAAAAAAATTTTTTAAAAACCAAAAATTAACCCACACTATTAAACAATGAGACCGCGAAAAAATAAACCCGCACAAATACAATAAAAAACGAAACCTGCAGTATAACGCGCGATTCTCATTTAAAGCCCATTTTCCCATAATATAAGAAAAAAAAAACTATTAAAACATGAGGCCGAAAAAATAAAACCGCACAAAATAAAAAAAATAATGTCTCGCGTAGAATAAAACGACGGTAGTTTTGTTCCAATCACTCTAAAAATGGTGGGGGGGGGGGGGGGGTTGAAAATACAAATCTCGCCCTTGGAGCTCCCAATTTGGGCCAACCCATTTGACTTTTTTTTTAGGCAATGTAAAAAAAACCGCTCGACACAAAATAGGAAAAAAAAATTACAAAATATGGACGTTAATAAATAAAAAAATACCACGCACAGAGACCTATACACATAAGCCCATATATTAAAGAAAACAAACTATTAAACATGAGACCCGAAAAAATAAACCCGCACAAAGAAAAAATAGAAAATAATAAAAATAAAATTTTAACGCAAAAATTAACCCGCACTATTAAACATGAGACCGAAAATATAAACCCACACAGAATACAATAAAAAAACGCCACGTTCCCATAAAATTATATTAAAAAAAACCCGTATAGCCAAAAAAAAAAATCTTTAAACATGAGCCCCACACATAAGCCCATATACGAAAAGAAAAAACAAACTATTAAACATGAGGCTGAAAAAATAAAACCACACAAAATAAAAAAAATAAAAAATAATAATGCCTCGCAACTACGCGAAAAAAATTAACGGCCCGCAGCAACGCGCGGGTAATCACGCTTGTTGCATACAAAACACTGGTTTTCGATACTCCGCATTCCCAGAAGACGTTCTATATATGTGATTGCTTGTGTGAGTTTGTTCGGGTATGCTTTATTTCATTCACTACATTTTTCTACCAATCAAATAAAATATTTTCTCGATAACGTTTCAGGTCTCTTTTTATTGGTTAAAATAAAAAGTGAACAATTACTTTGAGACATATAGAAAAGTAAACATGAACTATACTTTTGAGACGGACGAAGTAACGTTTATTTGCAAATGTCATCAAATAGAGTTTACTTTTATCATTACGACAAAAGCAAACCAAAGATGATTCACAACAATTATTTGGCCTTCAATATTGCAATAATGATAAAAGAAATATATCAAAACACTGCACATTGCAGGACCAAAAGCAAGCAACAACCATTTCAAACAAAAACTTGAGTAGACACTAAAAAGAGTCATTTCTATCATGGGATGTCTGAAATACACCTAAACCATTTGCCTTTTTCCTAATGGCATCTAACATCCAAACACATAAGAACATGTTAACCTAATTACTTGAGACCCAAAGAGCACAACTACTTTTTAACGTTTGAAATTTAAAAGAAGCAACTTCATAAATTTCTGGCAAATCATATCATGGTGTAGTCGTATGGTGAACAAAACTTAGTCAAATCCGACAACATGATATGAATTAAGAGAAACTACAATGCTCTGAAAAAGTTTACCCACGAATAAAGATGACAAAGTTGTTGGGTTTTAAGATCTAATTAACAATTAAATTAACACGAGTACGCAGCGGAATAAATGATCACGTGTTTTACACCATATGTAACGATCATTTTAGGTATTTGTAGCTGGTGTATATCTGTTGGGCTGAATGGACAGATACATTCCTGAATTGCACCCTTGCCTTCAAGTTCCTTAATCGCCTTTCTTGACTAAGTGATCCATTGATCTGTGGTTATCATACATCAGAATTCATATCACAATTCATTGATAAATAGAAATCGAGAACTTCGGCTAGATGCCTACTTCTTAAGATTATACTATAAGGCAAATTCAACCCAATATCTATGAAGATAATTGTTAGCATGAATGTTTATGATTCATTATTATTTACTTTACAATAAGCATAAGGTGTCTCCACTTTTCAATTACACGTCAAAAACATGATTACTAATGGCCGGTCTTGATGTATAAACTATAAAGAGATGCAAGGATGGTAAATAAAAATAATCAAGAGTATTCTTGTTGTAAGTGAGAAATAACCTATAAAATGTGCGACACCTAGTACATTTATTCTTTCCCCTTACTTTGTGCTACGCAGGTCTGGGTGTACTGGAGTGGGAAATCAAATCCACGATTCCAACCGTCACAGAAAAGCAAGATAACTTACATCCATCAACAGCCAACCTAGATTAAACCTTTTATCTAACATCATCGTCAAAATCCTAACTGGTAAAGCATTCCCATCATAGACTTATAGTGATCATAAAATAGTTAAAACTCATATCAGAGTAACCAGTAAGAAACTAATATGTTCATAATCCAGAATAATAGCCTGATATGCATATATCGGCAATTCAAACTTTAAATCAGGGGGCTGTTCTGTAACTACTGACAGGTTGAAAGTTGTGTTAATTTCAGGAGAATGTAGGTTATCCTAATAACTGAGAAACAATCTCCAAGATGTGTGAAACCTATTTATTTTTTCCTTAACTTTGTCCCATACGAGTTTGGGTGTACTAGGGCGAGAAATCCCAGATTCCAATTGTCACACAAACGAAAAGAATCTACATCCATCTGCCAACCTTAGATTATAGATTAACACTCTAGATGTCATCATTATCAAAATTCTATATTGCAAAGCATTCTCATTATAGTGATCAAATCAAAGACAAACTTACTTCAGCACCGGCCACTAGATGTGTATATTTCAAGTAATCTGTAACTTCTGATAGGTTTTGAGTTAGTTTTAAAACTCGAGTCATTGTGTAGTTCTATTTCTAAAAGCTAAATGGCCTTTACGGCAAAAGGGTGGGATTATTTTTTTGAATCAATTTAGACGAAAATAGATTTTATCATTCCTAAACACTTGCAGTGAAACAACTAATAGTTAAGTTTGTAGGAGTCACAAGTAACTTGTACAAGTTAAGCCACACTACATCTAAACTAAGGTGACAATCGGGAAGTAGAGTGGAGCTTGGTGATTGAAAAGGCAAGCAACAAACTAAAATTAGGATTGGGCTGCTTCAGCAGAAAGAAACCCTAGTATCCACATATAATGGACCAAGAGAAAACGAGAACCATCAGACCAAAACCAAAAATGATGATACAAAACTTAGTTAATGAAAATGCAAACTAGTTGGTTTTTATAATCTTTTTTCTATCATATCATCAAACTTCTAAAAACGTTATTCGTTCATTTTTTCGGTTTTATAGCTTGCATTTTCAGGGGTGTTTGTTTTGGCTTATGGCTTATTTGGTCTTGGGCTTATGTCTCATAAGCTCACTTTTTATGGCTTATTTTGAAACTTTTCGGTTTATGGGTATGTTTGGCGCAAGTAGTTGTAGATTGAGATGGAGCGAAAGCTAGAAAATGTAGATTATTTTGATAAGCTACATATAGTAGCATTTTATTTTAAGAGATTATGGAAGATTATATATCTAAAATCTCTAATAAGTTTTGTCTTCCAAATAAGTGGCTTATTTTTTCAAAAAATAATCATAATCTATGCTTTATACAAGTTTATTACTGACATAAGCCCACTTTTTGGTTTTGGGGTCATCCTAGTATGGTGTCTAGACTATGAGAAAACAAATGATAAGATAAAAACAGTAGATATACCCTCAAACGATCAGAAAGAATGGAAGGAGTGATGAGCTTGAACTTAGGTGCCTCAGATAAAAGCTTATCATAAGTTGGCTTATCAAACAACACCATGTTATTCACCTTCTCCTTTTGCTTCCCCTTGCTCCACTTCTGCATTCCACATATAAAGAAGTTAACATTATTGCATTTTCTATAATATAACATTTAAACAAATGATGACCTTCTTCTTCTGCTTGCCACCACCAGACTTAGCAGGCTTGGAAGACGGTGGAGGAGCCTTTTCCTTCTTTGGAGCCATTCTCAGGAGCTTTTAACAGATTCTTATAAACCCTATCAGTCAAATGTTTGGAAATATTTTGGGCCAGCTTGGCATTTGGGCTTCATTCATTTTCATTTATAATTCATTTTAGGGGTGTTTAACGGTTCGGTTAACAGGTTATTCGGTTTACTTCATTATTCAGTTTGTTTTTTTTTAGATTGTCAAAATCATATTTAAATTAAATATCTACTAATATTTAATTCGGTTCCGTTTTAATAAATTCGGTTTTTTTTTTTTCGGTTTTGGTTTCGATTTCCGATTCCTCTGAGTAATACCCGAATTGTGAACACCCCTGACCAATTTTATAACTTTGCAAAAGTTGATATTTAATGATTAATTTCATTCAAAACAATATTTTTTTTTTCAACGACTAGGAGTTCTCACCGTTTTTGGCGAGTGGACTAATTTCCTGCAAGAGTTTGCATGGGTATCTGGATTACTCTCGATTGAGATTTTTTCCATACCCAAAGTCTCGAACCCGAATATGTGAAAGAGAACAAACATGTCATCCGCGGTGGTGAAGCCTTGTGTGGGCGAACTCAAGACTTTAAGTCACTAAGTGCATATTTTTGTATTAAGAGTATAAATTTTTTTTTCTAATAAAAGTGAGTTTTTTTTATATATTAGCGGACTAATTAAAAAAACATGTATTTATGTGACACAAAATTTTGAAACGACATTCATTTCAATGAAATTGGTTTTTTAGTAAAAAGTGTATGGGGTTCCTTAAACCCTCATGAACCCTCCTTGTTAGTTTGGGCACACAACAAACCAAACAGTGACAGGTTAGATATAGTTTTAAACAATTACTGTTTGTTCTTTTATATTATTTTCTGAATCATGCATGGTGGATGAATGGTTTTGACTTTTGACGGCCAGGTTTCATGCATTTCTTGAATCGATCGGTTACATCGAAGGGGTGGATCATCATATTTTTTTACAATTGGATCCATGTTACAAATCTTTATCTTAATTTATTTGAAAAGAGTCTAAATGTATATGCTTTAGCAGCTTACAATTTTATTGCATTTAGTTTTATTTTATCTAATTTCATCAAATTTCGTAGGGGGTGTTTGGTTCGCTGTAATCTGGCGTAATTGGAGGGAATTGTAATTCAGATTACATTACGTAGGCTGTTTGTTTCGCAGAATGGAGGGAATTGTAATTCAGATTACATTACATAGGCTGTTTGGTTTTCGATGTAATTATAATTCAGTGATTACAATTACATCAAATGAGTGAATTCAGATTACATAGGAAGTTGGATAGAAAGTTTTGAATTACGTTGTAATTCAAAATTTTATACTTTATTTCAGTATTTATACATTATTATTATTATTATTATTATTATTATTATTATTTATTATAACATCACTTTATTAGAAGAAATAGAATATTTACAAAAAGTTAGTGGGAAGCCGAGATACTAGCTGAGCTCCCACTCCTTTAGCTATAGCAAAGCTAATCCTATTAAAAATATGAACAGCAGCACGTGCTCCAATGTCTTGAGTCACGGAAAACTTTTGGATCCGCTTCAGTAGGGTCACCGCGTCCTTATCTAATTCCCCAAGCGAAAAAAATGAAAAGGGGAGAAAACCATATCCGATGTCTGCACACTTAGCCTCGTACTTGACCCGTTTACGATGTGCTGCATCAATCACTGCACGTGCTGCTGTTCATTTTTTTTATTAATTTTTGTTATTATTAATTTTTTTTATTATTAATTACAATAAATTAGAGGAGAGCCGAGACACTATCTGGGCTCCCACTCTTCTGACAATAGCGAAACCGATCCTATTAAATATATGAACAACACCACGTGCCCCAATAATAATAATAAATATTATTATTATTATTATTATTATTATTATTATATAAATTATATAAATTATAAAATAATAATAATATTAATAATATTTATTATTATTAATATTATTTATTAGGGTTTTTCTAACATGTGCCCCAGGGGCACATGTTAAGGTGGATTGACCAACAGTTATTTGTGGGGCCTTATAATGATTAATAACAATAATTGCTGCAGGCTGTGACACACAGCCTGTGTTCCCATCTTAACATGTGCCCCTGGAGCACATGTTAGAAAAACCCTATTTATTAATATAATAATAATTATTATTATTGTTATTATTGTTATTATTATCATTATTTATTAATATTATATATTATTATTACTTTATTAATGTTATTATTATTATTAGTTATTAATTATTAATTATTAATTATTAATTATTATTATTATTATTATTATTGTTGTTTTTTAATATTATTTTATTATTATAATTATTTATTATTTTGTTATTATTATTGTTATTTTTTCTTATAAATATTATTATTATTATTGTTTTTTAATATTATTTAGTATTATTATGTTATTATTATTATTTTATAAATATTATTATAAATATTTTATTTATTATTATATTATTATATTATTTTAATTATTATTATATTAATTTTTTAAGTTTTATAGAAAAAATGAATTTGAATTACATTACGTTGCGAGTCAACCAAACACATTGACATATTTCATCAATTACAATTACAACACAATCCAAATCTTTGAATTACAATTACAGCAGATTACAATTCCTTTTGAAGATTACAATTCATTTTGAAAATTACAATTCCTTCAAAAACATTTTGTGAACCAAACGCCCCTAAGATTATTTACTCTTTAATTCAATATCTATTTTAATATACTTTTTCGAACTTTTAGATTACATATTTAGTAAGTTTATTATGTTTTAATTTGATTTTTTTACAACTTCAACCTTAATTTGAATTAATACAAACTTGATTTGATTCATCAAAATTATATACTTATAGAGGAAATGTTTGACGGGTAAGAGAATGTGAGGGTTTTTGTACATGTGGTAATGATGATGTCGTGTTGCGAGAAATCTACGGGAAACCCAAACACACACACACACACATATACATTCAGAGTGTTGTGAATTGCGGGCATAATTGGATTGACAATGGTTTTCCCATGCAAAGTAGTGAACCACGCAAGCTTCCTACATACTCACATAAACAAAAAAAATACTTCATTCACCATATCTATATCTATATCTATACTATATTATAAAGCATTTAGGACATTTTTAATTTTAGTAAGTTTTAAAAATTTAGACTTTTAAACTTACTTATATAGAAATATAAGGATGTGCAATCTTGACCATCCATCTCATTTAGGAAACCACATCTTAGAGTGACATGTGTCACTTTTTAATTAAAAACCCACATTTATTTTTAAATTGAAATATCTTATTATCTATTTATTTTTTTATGATTTAGTTTCATCATATTTACTAAAATTTTGTGCTATTTAATTCAACATTTATTTTCATATATTTTTAATGAATGTTTAGTTTTTTTCATTTTTAATGTCGTCGAAACTGCTGTTTTTCGCGGGTACCATTCTAGTTTATAATATAGACTTAAGTTCTACATAGAACAATATTTTTTCAAGTAACAAAGCGCTCCATCTCAAACTTTAATTCAAATTCAATCCTACGGTCTCAATTATTTAGTTGTTATCATTTCATTCATCTCACTTAATACTTGCCAGGGTTCATTCATTTCTTCACCATCGGTTACCAAAACACACACACACACACACACACACACACACACACACACATTAACCACCCACCTCCAAATTAACTCCTAAATCAAAACCCTAACTGTTTTTTATTCAAAATTCATCAAAATCAATGTTATAAAATGGACACGACACGAAATAAGACTATCTGAAGGAGATAAGTTGCCCAAACCGTCTTCGTTGCTGGATTCCGATCAAAATAAGCTGTTAAATAAGTCCCAATCATCTTCTGGTATACATTTCTTTTTATCTTCATGTATTTTTGTGCTTATTTAGGATTTTTGTGCTTATATAGGATTTTTGTTTTTGTTTGTTATTTTGTGCGTATCAGTTTTTGTTGCTTGTTTTGTTACTTATTTTGTGTATACGCAGTCGATATTGCTTATTTATTGTTTTATGTTTTTAGGTTTTTGTTGCTTATTGTAGATTTTTTTTATAAAATCAGTAGACATTGCTTATTGTTTGCTTATCAATTATTGTTGCTTATTTTTTTTGTTTTTGCCTATGTGTATGAATCACATGTGATTTTCTATGTTGTTTTTGACATAATCAGTTATTCAATACCAAATCCTATGTGATTTGTTTAGATGTTTGCTTATTTGTTAGTGTTATTTTTAATAAAAAGTAGTTTTTTGCTTATTTTTATGTTTACTAATGATTTTTTATATTTTCTTTGTTTAATGTTAGGTGTTAAGGGTATTGGTCGTGTTTCTCCTATGAAATTGAAGGTTAGTTGAGGATGAGTATTGGGTAGTTATATTGTGTAGTGCATTGGTAGCGATGCTGATTAAGGATGTGCCCTTAGTAGATATGTTAGGGTATAATATGATGCCCTGGAGTACTTATTTTGTGTAGAACCATGATGGTGCTTGTTTGTCGTTCGTACCTCTTGGGTATATTTGTTATATATATAAGAGAGTATATATATATATATATATATATATATATATATATATATATATATATATATATATATATATATATATATATATAGGGGGACTTTATTTTCAGCAACAAATTAAGTGCGAGAACTGCGAGAACTCTCAAAAACATACATGCACACTTTCAATAATTGTATTTTTACACATATGTTCTAAATTAAACAAATATGTAATTAAAAAGAACATATTTTTTCAAAAGAATTTGATGAGAAATTGAAAATACAAAATTTTTCTTTGAATATGCACACTTTCAAAGAAAAAATTTATATTTCTAATTTCTCATCAAATTCCTTAAAACAAATATGTTTTTTTTAAAACATATTTGTTCTATTTACAACATATGTGCAGAAATACGATTCTTGAAGACGTGCATGTATGTTTTTGAGAGTTCTCGCAGTTCTCGCACTTAATTTGTTGCTGAAAAATAAAGTAACACAAAATATAATATATATAAACGTTGAAACGTATAAAACGTAATACTTATATATAAAATAGTATAAAGATAATATATATATAAATAAAAATATATATTAAATATACATATAAAAATATATATATATATATATATAAATATAATATATATAGAATTTATATACGTAAATACGGTTAACTAACACCAATTTTGGAGCGGAGTGTTGATAGTACGAGTTGTTATGTTTTGGGAATTTTGTAAATATTTGGTTGACATGCTTGCCTTGCAACACTCTATATGTCGCCATGCATACTCGTACTTTGCTATTGCTTATATACAAGAAAGCCTATACTATTGATTTCTATTTTGGACGCGTCCCAACATTGAGTTGTCGGACGGCCACCGTCGAATACACTATTTTGGATATAGTATTCTGGTTATACTATTCAGGGATAAACTATTTCAAGAACACTGTTTTGGGATACTTTCGTTATACATTGATTTGGGTACACAACTGCTCAGTTGTTGCCCTAGGCTATTACGTCACGGTTATCACATGCCATGTCTTCCCCACCCTACATATCTTGGTTAGAAAGACTGAATACACTGCATTCTAAACCGACGAATTGGATTTCATCCTTAATCGCATTAAGAACAACTCACTGATTAGCGTAGTCGCAATTCGAGGTCCTAACATACCATTAGGGCTTAGAAGACTACGAATGGAACAATATGATTCATGAGAGAGTTATAACTTTAGGTTGAGTTCCTTACATCAACCGTAGTATCAGTACCCGCCTTTGTGTTGGTGTTCCGGAGATGGTACCAATTTGGACGACTCGAAATCTTTTCGCCAAAATCTTTTGGAAATTGAAACGTTACCTTACAAACTTTATGAAGTACAAAAAATTTTAAGGTTTTCTACGGTTGATGGTTTTTAATATAAATCGTTTCGAACGCATGTTCGAACGTCAATTTTCTTGAAAGTCAAGGTCCAGATCATATACGAAAAATCGCGTAGTCGATACATAAACTTTTACAAACTTCTTGTCGCATGATAGTTTACAAGGATTTTGAACGCTTCAAATCATTGACACCGGATTTTTCCCTTAGAAACTTTGAGTTATAGACCGACATCAACAACTACACTTCCTATGCCATAGATACCCATTCGAATGTTTTCAGCGAAGCTAGAATTGAGCAGACTTTTCAAAAGCATTAGGTTGTAATAACAACTCGATACTTAGTTTAATTTCACGACAGTTCTTGTTTGATTGAGTTGTGGAGTTAAGTTAGGTTCAAAGTTGTTACTTAGCTTAAGGCTTATGAAAATTTTGCCCAAGGATGGACTAGCTTACTCTCGCCCATATAGCTACTTGATGGATTACTTTAGACGGATAATCGTGGATTCTAATATGGTAGACTAAGATCATTGCACTGGACTAGCAGTTTCCTTAGCGAAATTGTTCACCCTGACCTACGAACACCCCCTAGACCATTATGATTATCACTGATGCACCCTAAGTGAAAATTAACTGATGATTAACTAGTTATCACCCCATAGGAAGTCAGTTTGATGATTTATTTCATATTATAGGGGAACCAAAGGAAACTCTCTTTACGGAAGTTAAGCAACTTAGACGAGATAAGATTTTGATTTCAAACGGAAGGTAAGAGTTCGGAGTCAGATTGCTGAGGAGAGGCGTGAGCGATTGGAGTTGACAGATCGTGATGCTAGGATAGAGATGAGAGGGGATTAGTAAACTACATGAGGTTCTAGATTAGGAATTTGTACACCACTAAACTGAGTAGCTTCAATTAGTGCTAGATCTATGCTGAATAGTTCACTTGGTAGGAATTATGAGCTAGTTGCTATTAGTTTGTAAACAACTCATGTTGAAGTCAGGATTAACCTTAGAGGTAGAAAGTTTTATGCGATTATCAGAAATTAATGGATGGTAGTATGTTTTATTATTTGAGCTGGTATATTAGTACGCGTGAACGTTGTTGTTTACACATATTCGATATGACACGTCACTCACACCGGGTAGAGTTACCATTCTTGTGAGACCTCACACGCGCTTATTCACCACCTATGTGGGACTTGAAAAATATTCAAGTGACATGTCAAACAGTTACGTTGGAAGAACGCGAAGTTAGGAAAACCCTGTGTAGTCGCGAAGAGACTTGGCCGTAATCGTAGTGAGCTAAGTTGGAATCTGATTTCGATCATAGTGTGACCCCGATGAACATTCTAAACCCTTAGTGATTTAGAACCCAAGGTACTCGAAACAAGTAAAGTCTACTTGGAAGAGTTTAAGCAGACTTTAGTAAACGAATCTTGGAAAAGGTTGAAAAGAACCGTGCATAGGTCGTGATGTGTAGGACACATACCTCTTGGAGGACTGGATCCACTAAATAGAACCACCAAGGGACTAGATGCCGTCAAATGTTCTAAGAGTTTGTTGACACGTCGAGGACTGGATCATATCTGGACACCCGACCAATATGTAACCCGAAGGTTAGGAAGAACTATTAAGTTGAGGAGATAGTAGGAAAGACTATCATGTTTTGTGAGACTAGATCTGGATAGATTATGAGAAAGTATAAGAGCTAGACGTCTGAACTAGGTCTTTAGGGGAATCAAAAGAAACCCCACTTGAAGAGACCAGATTGATAGAGGACTAGTGTGTCGAGTTGAGGAATGGAATTTTTCCTATTATTGATTGTGATTGAGAATTTGAGTTAAATTTTAGGGGGAAAAATTCCTTTAAGGGGGTTAGACTGTGATAACCGGTAACTTGTCCAGGGTTAAGTATTATAAAATATCATAATTTTCTATCGGAGTCTTTTTATTTTGTCGGCTTAGTTGGCAGAAAGCTGAAAAGTTGACTTCGGTTGACATATTTTGCGTAAAACGGTTACGGTATAACCGGGTTTTGGGAGTGTAATAAGTATCGTAAGAGAATCACTTTTGATTCATCTTTCCGTTTTGGAATGGTTATGTGGTCGTTCGGTGCTTTCCAGGAAGTTTTCCCGCGTTTAGCGAAAATCGTCACGCAACGCGTACCGGCCTGACAATTAATTTGAGAACGGGTTTAAGTACATTTGGAAGTCTGTTAATGGGTTTATGTGTTGAATAAATTCATGTTTTAAATGACGTTGATTTAGAACGCAAAACGTTGGTGTGTGATTCAAAAGATATCAAAAAACAGGCGTTTTTTGTGAAATTCGATAAAATACCATAACGGTTGTAAAAGTGAAATTTTTGAGTGAAACTAAGGTGACAAGTCATTTTTGAAAGTTTGGAATCCTTTTAAAATTTATGTGAAAGGTCTCGGTTAATTTTGGACAAAAACTCGTATTTGGGCTCCGACGCGTCAAATAATGATCAAAATGAATTTTGGGAAGTTTGGTTCGAGAATAGGTCGTGTAAATGACCCAGGTTCTTGAAAAAACATTTTTAGATGCAATAAAATAATAACTAACCCCGGGTAACATTATAAGTTAGCAAGATTTAAGTTTTTAGTGAACCCGACACAAAAACGAGACACCCCGGGGCACCTAGGATTCTTCACCGGTTAAGGGACAAAAGGGAAGACACAAAGGATTTTTTTAGATTATTTGTTTTTGCATGGTACATCTAAGTTCTTTATCAACCTCAAACCATCATTCATGCATCTATTTTGAAATCAAACACAAAAATAAATATTCTTCTCTCTTTCTTTTTGGGTTTCAGACGAACACACCAAGGGCAAGAAATACAACTTTTTTCAAGGTCTAGCAAGAACACGAGTTAATAATCAATAGTGGGTTGATATTAGATAGTCTCGGGTTGTAGAAAACGATTTGGGTTGTCTTATTCGCGTCAAAAACCGAACCAAGAACCTTCAAACTTGTAAGGTTTTCTAAATTTAAAATTTTGTTGTACTTTTGTGTTCATATTGGTAACCTAATGCTAGTTGTACAAGTTGATCGTCGTAAAATCGAATCTTGAAAACGAAATATGAAAATGGGTGCGTTTGGGATCGACGTGCGCAAAGAGAAAAGAAAATGGGATTTGACACTTTAAATTTTGGTTGTTGTGGTAATTTTATTTTTAGATTTAGAAGCTTATTTTGAGCTTATTTTTGTATTTTGCTTAAAAATAAGCTAGAAAGGCTTATTTGGTTTTGGGTTGTTCCAGTTTAGGCTAGACCCAACAGATTTGGGCTTGTGTTAGTCTCGGTCCGACAAGAAAAAAAGGGCTCGACTCATTTGTTTTGGCTTATTAGGTTGTGGCTTATTTCGGTTAGGGTTTGTTTCGGTCTCGGCTTATTTTGAGTACGAGCTCATTTTGCTTCGGGCTTATTTGATTTCGGTTATGTGAGCTTATAGCTCATTTGGTTTCGGCTTATATTTTGAGCTTATGGCTTATCTATGTTTCGGCTTATATTCGAGCTTGTGGCTTATTTATGTTTCGGCTTATGTTTCGGCTTATTTTGGGTTCTACTTAGTTAGTTTTGGCTTATATTGGTCTCGGCTTATTTGGGTTTGGCTTATATTTAATTCGACGTATTGGACTTACATAAAGTTTGGGCTTTTGAAATGGTTTGGGCTATTATAAAAAGGATATGGACTTTGTCTTAACGATCGGGCTAAATATAAAAACCTTAATGGGCGATAAGGCCCAATGACTAATAAATAGACTAATCGACTCAGATGGAAATTTGAAACCGTAATATTGGGCTTAACAAGAGTTAATGGGCTAACTTTGGGCTTTCGGGCCCAAGAGGGGAAAAATAAATGGTTTGGATTTCTAAGAACGAATCAATGGATTTATAATACTCACGGAGGTGGAAAATGATTTAAATTGGACGATTTTTTTGTCACGTTTGGATAAACGCATTAAAAGTATGAGCTTTTGGCATTTTGTCGGAAATTTTGGAAAATTGTGAAAAAATATTGAAATATAAGGTTTGGAAACCTTGGAAACCTTTTTCAAACGAACGGGTCATGTCGGAATTTTGCTAAGAATATCACACTTAGAAAATAATGTGGAATGATTATTTTGAGTCAACTCAACTAAAGGACGAATGACGACTTTTGTAAATGTTAAATGTTAAGATTAAACGATTGAACATGGACATACTAAGACGATAAGATTTTATACTTACCCCGTTTAGCCCGATAAAGAGACGAAAATAATAAATTATTATTATTTTATTATCATATATATATATATATATAATATTTGTATGTATGTATGTATATATATATATATATATATATATATATATATATATATATATATATATATATATTCTTTTAACGTTGCAGAGATATTTGTTCGCTTATTTTCGATATTTGAACTCCTACTTATTTCTCTTCGAATTCTCTTGAACCTTTTGGTTAGTTGTTTCGTTTGAGTTGATTGATATGTTTTGAGTATTCGATGACGATGTCGCACTTAGCCCAAGTGCATGAGTTGTTTTACTAAAGTACCACACAAGCATAATACCAAAACGTTTGTAACAGGAATAAAGGTTTGTAATGAGAATAAAGGTTTTTGTAAAGAGAATGAGAATTTTGTGTGAGTAAAGACAAATGCTTGTACAATAAGAAAATTTTGTACAAAATATTAATGAGGCGAAATAAATGTTAGGTCGTGGCCGGGTACCGTTGTGCGTAGTATAGATTGTTTGGTTCGTTGTGTAGAGATTATTTTGTGCGGTTACTATCATCTATTGAGATGAGTTCTCGTAGCCCCACTTTTTAAATCTTTTCCGTTGGGGGAAAAAAAATACTCAAATGTGTTTTGAACTGTTTTCTGAACTGTGCGAAATGTGGTTTTGTTTTTGGGATAATTAATGTGCTTATGACTGCTATGTGAATAATATGTGTTGGTACGTTATGCTGTGTGATCTTTCTGTGTGGTTCTTCACGCTAAATATAGCTCCAGCTGGTAGGCTTTAAGTGTGGTATGTCATCGGGGTTGTGACCCTAAGAGCGTTGGTACACGCTGGTGATAAGACTAGCGGGGATGCTAGGTCTTGGTACATGATTAGCGCGGATGCTAAGTCATGGGTTCGTGATTGATCTGCATATATTCACTGTTATATAGCACAATTGTCCAACCATTTGAGATATTGGCACAACGACTGGGTTTTGAGTCAAACCTACGAGCTCACCAACATTATTGTTGACGTTTTCGAGTATCATTTTCAGGTGTGTTATTAACAAAGGTAAATGTGAAGTATTGTGAATCAAAGATGAGTACATTTGGGAGATTTACTGAAGGACATTTGTTTGATTTTTTCAAGGTAGCGAAATTTGTAAAATTTTGTAAATAATCTTATGCAAACAATGTACGGTATGATCTTGTATCTTGTGCAATGTGAAGCATTATGTCACATTCCCATGTTTTCGCCGCTGACGGGGTGTGACAGGATGGGTGACCAATAAATATAGATGGGATTGCTCTTGCTGCAAATTTGTCATTTAGGTGTTGGTGTGCAAAGGTTTGACAACCAATGACTTTGAGGTAATCTAAGGGTGGTGGTGTACCATGTTGGCATTCAAAAGGTGTTTTGTTTTGAATAGGTTTTGATGGAAGTCTGTTAATGAGATAAGTGGCAGTAAGGATACAATGGCCCCAAAAATGAATTAGAAAATTAGCTTGAAATCTAAGGGATCTGGCCACTTCAAGAAGTTGTTTGTGTTTTCTTTCCACCCATGTATTTTGCTGGGGTGTGTAGGGGTATGAAGTTTGATGGGTTATACCAAGATTGTCAAAAAATGTGGACAATGAGTTTAAGAATTCTGAGCCATTGTCACTTCTGATTGTTTGGATGGTTTTATGAAAATGATTTGAGATATAGAAATGAAAGGTTTTGATTTGGGATGTGGCATGATCCTTACTGGGGAGAAGATATGTCCAAGTGGCTCTTGAAAAATCATCCACTATGGTTAAAAAATATTTACATTTGTTGATTGTTGGTGTTTTATATGGCCCCCATATGTCTAAATGAATGCATTCAAAAGGTTGTGAAGCATGAGAATTACTCAAAGTAAAAGGAGAAGCATGATTCTTTGTTAAAGGACAAATGTTACATTCTGAAATTTCATTACAAGAAACAGAAATGGATTTTATTTTTTGAAGAGTGGAGGAAGAATGGTATCCAAGTCTTGAATGCCATAACAGGGTACTGTGTTTGCTGCTTGTTGTGAGTACAGTAGGTGATGTAGGTGTGATTTGGTCAGGATATATGATGTAAAGTCCTTTACAGAGGTTGCCATGATCAATCCTTTTGTTGAGACCCTGAAAATAACAAGCTAATAAGGTGAAGATTGTAGTAACATGCATTTGTTTGGTTAATTGGCTAACTGATAATAGATTATAGGCAAAAAAGGGAATGTAAAAGACATTTAGCAGGGTGATATCAACATTGATTTTGACCTTTCCACAGATTTTACCTTCAACAGTTTGGCCATTTGGTAATGTGACATGAATGGGTGGATTACAGATAAAAGTATCATGCATAATGGATAGAATGATGCAAATATGGTCAGTTTCCCTACTATCTGTTACCCAAGCAGTCTTAAACCTAGACATGACAGAAGCAATAAACTTATGTTTTCTAATAGTATAGGAATTGACTTTACCAGTGCGTGGATCCTTGTGGCATTATTGCATCATAAGCATCACTTGATTAAGCTGATTTTGAAGTTGATCCATCCTGACAAATACTGCATCATTTCCACTTGTACTTGCTTCTGCTTGAGTTGAAGTACTTGCAGTATCATGTCCATAAATAAGATTCACCTTAGGATTCTTATTGTCATTCACATTCACATTTCTAGTCACTCGAGGTTTGTATTTCCCATATAGAGGATGACCAATTGGATATCCTTTCAACTTGTAACATTCATCAACACTATGACCTTCCTTAGAACAATTGGTACAATATTCTCCAGGCTTAAAAGTGCTTTTCCTTCCTGTTTGAGGTCTCTTAGGATATTGTGTGTTAGCATTTTTGTTTGAGTTATTGAACCTGGTTTGTTGATAGGATTGAGTAGAAAATGCAGCTGATCCAAGAGGTTTAGGTAAAACACCTTCTCTTTGTTTCTCCTCTTGCCTAATCATACCATAGGCCTTAGCAACTGAAGGTAATGGTTGTAGCAACAAAATTTGGCCTCTTAGATTTGAATAGCATTCATCTAACCCCATAAGAAACTGAATCAACCTTTTTCTTTGTTCCCTATCACCATTGTTCTTCCTATTTTCACAAGTACAAGCACAATTACACAACTATGGAGCCTCTAAAGCATCATTTTCATCCCATAGCCCTTTGAGTTTATGATAGTACACCTCAATGCTACAATTCTGTTGTTTCAAAGCCATAATATTATTGACTAATTGATAAATCCTATGTCCATCTAACTGTGCATAGTGTTCAAACAATTCATTTCACAAAGCGGAAGCAGAGTTAACAAAATTCAAGTTATTGCTTATCTGATCTGATATGGTGTTCAAGATCCAAAAAATGATCATATCATTTGTTCTCTCCCATAAGGCTCTTTCTTCTGACTCAACTGCAGATTCAATTATCTCACTAGTAACAATCTTGAGTTTATTCTTTGCATTAAGTGCAATCATCATGCTCATTTTCCATGAAATGTAATTTTCAGAACCAATTAGTATCTTTTAGATTAGGATCTATCCAGGATGATCATTAGGATGTAGATAGAGTGGGTGATTTAGTGAGTTGATGTCAATGGTGGGGTTTTATGATCCAGTTGGTGGTGGTTGATCATGGTTTGGCGGTGGTTGACCGTTGGATGGTGGTGGTTGACTGTTGTTTGATGGTGGTTAATTTGTGTTTTGATTACGGTTGTTAGATGGCGCCATTGCTGAATTTAGATAATTCTGACTATGTATGGTGATGAAAAATGGAGGTTTGTGGTGGTTATGTCACTGGAATTTGTTGGAAAATGCAGTTAGTTTGTTGGAAGGTTGTTATATGTGGCGGAGTTTGTTATAAAACTGTCATAGTTAGTTACAGGCCATCAGAGGTGATGGCTCTGATACCATAATGAGAAATAGAAATTGAGAGAGAATTTGAAAATGACTAAAACATTGATTTCATTAAGTGAGTACAAAAGAGGGAAGTTACAGTATATATACAATTTGAAATTGTTGACTAAATAAAGTCAACACTAACACTAACAGAAAACTAAAACTGCTAATTAACTACACTGTTACATTGAAATCAAATCTATCTAACACACAAACAAAACATGCTATACACTGTTACATTGAGTAAGTGCACTTGATCTACTTCTTTGTTGCTTGTTCAGAGTCTGTTTGACTTTGAGCTTATTTGACTTGATTCTTGAAACATAATTAAGACTTGATGAGCCATTAGTTAGGATGAAAAAATTGCAGTGATGTTGGTTGGTAGCCCAGAGGTTGGGGCCGGAATCTGAGTTTGAAAATGTAGAAGATGGAGTTAATAATACACGGGTATTTTCGTCAAAGTTACTCATAATAGAAGAAAATTTGAATTTAAGTATAGCATGATGATACTTAAATGAACATGTTTAGCACTTACGTACAAAAAAATAAAGTATGTTGGTCATTTTTAGACTATACCCAATAATCAACATGCAAAATCTTGTACAATTAGTTACTAAAAAAGGTGGCAACTTGATGAGTTATGACATTGTTACATTATATAAAATCATATTTGCGTGCCTTCGTTTTATACGTTTATTCCTAAGTGTGTGAAAGAACATACCGTCGTTACATTGTGTCATGTCGGCTACATGATATTAGCTACTTTAATACTCACTCCGCCCCTAAATAAATGTCCACTATTGACTTTCGAAATCATTCATCTTTAACTTTGACATTAAATTATTTTGATTGTGTTATATAATATTTGATGCAAAATATATGAATGGATTGAGTTTTCAATGTATTTTCATTGATATGATTTTCATCAAGTATTATATAACACAAACAAAATAATTTAAAGTTAAAGTTGATGAAGAATGACTTCGAAAGTCAACAGTGGACACTTATTTAGGGACGGAGGGAATATATATGTTGAATCCTGATCCTTCAAGTATATAATAAATAAAGGTTAGATGGCATCCTGAAGCAATACATAAACATTGACAGTGACCATTAGATCCCACTAACTTAAGGGACGACTTAATTGCCATTATTTATGGATGTGGTGATGGTTTTCGTGTGGATTCCACGGTGCTTAGAGCATATAATATTGATCTTTGCTACTTTAGTGTGGAGTACACTCCTTTAATTTGTATATAGTTATAAAACATCAAGAAATCATACATGATTTGCTTTGAATGGTTATCCTATGCAGTCCTCCACCTTTTGAGGAGTTCAAGTATTCCTTTTCTTTCTCGTGATATAATCAGGTTAAACATTCAAAACATTGTTTAAGATTGTTTAACACAACATCTTGTATTAATATTTTTAGTAGCATAATGTCTAACTAGCTCCTTATGATTACAGTAATCTAAGTTAATGTTTCTCAAGCCTCTTGATGTTTAGCTGAGATAGTCAAGGGATAAGAGCATGAAATAACTAACGTTTAGCAGAAATGGTATGAAAACTACATATACTAGTAAATATGATTAACTATCTTTTTGGACAAACCCCACAGTACAACATGTCCAAACGATGTACCAAGAATATCGTGTTATGAATTCACCTCCAGGGAAATGGTTTTACAAGATCTTTGAAAATAAAAAATTAACACGATATCATGACTTGGTTTTTGAAGTGCAAGTCCCACCATTATAAGCTTTTTTCTTGAATATTATCTTATATTTTTGTATGACCTAACAATTAATTTGTTTGCATAGTTTTTATTTCCACTTTTGTTTGATGGTTGCTATCTATAAAAACCCTCTTGGGGAAACTGTTTTCTCCACAAGTTAGCAAGTCTCACCATTCATTTAAACTGTTGTTAGTCCTTTGCTTATTATAATCTTCTCTTTCCTTTTTAACCTTCATGGCTGCTAATCAAAATGATGTTTCTGTTCCAATTCCAGAAGATCAATCTAAACAAAACCAACACAAGTTGTCTGCAGAGGAGGACTTAGATTACTTGCAAAGGGGACAATGGCTTCGTGCAGCTGTGTTGGGAGCCAATGATGGCTTAGTGTCGGTTGCCTCTCTAATGATGGGTATTGGAGCTGTGAAACAAGACTCCAAAGCAATGATTCTTACAGGCTTTGCTGGTCTAGTTGCTGGTGCATGCAGCATGGCGATAGGGGAATTTGTTTCGGTATACTCCCAACTAGACGTAGAGGTGGCTCAAAGGAAGAGAGAAAATAGAATGGTAGGAAATCAAGAAGAAGAAGAGAAAGAACAGGTTCCAAATCCCATGCAAGCAGCTGTAGCATCTGCTCTAGCATTTACATTAGGAGCGATTTTTCCTTTGCTTGCTGCTTCATTCATAGAGGACCATAAGACTAGGCTGGGCGTGGTAGTTGTAGTGGTGAGCTTGGCGCTAGTGCTTTTTGGATGGATAGGGGCTGTACTTGGAGGCACTCCTGTGGCGAAGTCATGTTTTCGGGTTTTGTTTGGAGGGTTGATGGCAATGGCCATCACTTTTGGACTAACGAAGTTGATCGGCTCTAGTGCACTTTAACTTGAAATGGGATAATCGTCCTTTAATTTCTTTACCAGTTATGCAATAACAAGTATGTCTTTGTATGCTAAAAATGTAAACCTGTTATGTGATAAACTGTAGTGTGTGTTAATAACCTGTTATAGTATCGTGGTTCAGTTAGTTGTCTCAAGCATTCAAACCTAAATATGTTCCCACTGTGTCAGCACAATATTCTTATTAATCAGAAAAGAAATACTTTGTATAAACGAATTATCAGCAAAATCTCTCATCAGTTTCTCATGAGATACCATGGAATACGCTTGGCTTGTTAACTTGTGTTTGAACTTTGTTTGTAGAACCTCTGATTGTACAATCATGCATTTTCTCTTTAATCATGTACTTTTTGTCTTGGCAAGCCTGCAAAAAAGAACCATCGAAATTGATCGACATGTGAATTACTCTATAGTTGGTTTAATGTATAGCATTCTCCCATTTTTTTTGTATTACTCGCGTTCCTTAATGTATATTAGTTATTTTAGTTGGTTCTTAATATTACATACCACTACAGATAATGCAGCAGTGGCTGCTGTGCGCAAGAGAAGGTACACAAGTTCGAGGACTCATCTTGAGGATGGAGTAACGAACAATTGACGACAAACAAAAATGGAACATTGAAGACAAATAAGAAGAAATCTGATGTCGCAACATAGAAAGACACGGGTCCTGCTCCTAACAGCTAATAAAGCGTCGCATGGTTACACATGCACCACCATGCGGACCCCTGCTCCTAACAGTTTTGATGTTAACTCTCCATTCTTTCACCGCAGGCTAGATAAACAGTTGTGCTTCATATATTCGGGCTTCACTTTCATTCCACCAGTTCTTAGTTTTTGTCCAAACAGCCTCTATGACAAAGTTTAGGATAGTACAACTAATGGTTGTCGGGATATACGACTAGCTATTAGTCTCCGATGGTTTGCCGTTGTAGTTCCTGTGCATTACAAAAAAAGTATCACAAGGGCTACATGATTACTTTGAATTTTTATTTTCTTATTTTTGATTATTTAATCCAGGCTTTATTGGTCTAAATGCTGTTGGATTATGTGAGTTGGACTAGCTCAAATACAACTAGAAATGTGTGAGCCTATTGGGGGCACACACGTTAAACACTTAGAGTGCGTTTGTACTTCACTTATGCTTCTAATTGTAAACCATAAGGACCTAAAACGACTAGACACGAATCCTATGGAGCCTAGTGTGATAGCACTACAAAAAAAAGAGCTTTAGGCACCAAGACTTCTAGGGACTACATAATGTGGTCTCTATAAGCTTGGTTATAGGGACTACATGTGGT
>BQNB010089441.1:0-24771 GCA_026074375.1 Tanacetum coccineum
TTAAAAGTTATACTATGTAGAATGACCTGTAACTTTGTATTTTAACTATTTTACAGAATATGTGAAATATGCAATTCAATTGTAAGCAACCTAGGGAGTGTGTCATACCTCGGGTGCAATCGATAATGTAATGTCGTAAGCTTCCGGGTATGTTGTAAAGAGTTTCGTCAGTTTCCTACTTATCAGTCTATCTTTATCTTCGCCAACTCTATAAATTCGGTATCTGGAGCAATGCATGACAGCAAAGTGACGCCTAAATCGCGCATATACCACCTTAAAAAATTAGCATCTGCTATCATCATAACACAATATGTTACCAAGGAATTAGACTACTTAATTAAGAAACAACACATGTTACCATTGTCTTCCATCATCCTCTAATCCAAAAACCTTAGTGTCAAAGTATGGCCATCAACTTTGATCATAATGTTACTTAGTTTTAATTTTCCATGGACAAATTGATTTTCCACTCAAGTAGGCCATACCATATATGATACCGCTGAAATAAAAAAAACTTAATATTTTATACAAACAAACAATAAATAATAATCAAATCTCCATTCACCAAACAATACTCCTCTAACGAATACGTGCATCTCTCGAAGGCTAGGTAGTAAAATGTGTCGTCCAACTCTATTTCATAAAATTTGATTATGTTTTGGTGCTCACATAATCGGTTCAAATGCACTATTTCTTCCAACCCTATCTCGACCTCGTTAATACTTATTCGTTTGACCATAACGGGTATGTTTTTGTAGGTTCCCTCAAACAGTATACCGTCATCACAACAATTCTTTATTTTTTGTCTTTGTGTGTAGTCATCTTTATTTTTTGGCTAATGACTTAAAAAGTCATCTAACTTGATACTTTTTGTCTTTGTGTGTAGTCATCTTTATTTTTTTTTCCATTTTGTCATCAAACTTTCAAAAGTCAATCATTGTGTGTATTTTGTGACTATTTTGTCATGTAAAATGATCATTTTATCCTTTAAAATTTTGAAAATGTAAGGGTAAAATGGTCATAAAATACACACAATGATCGACTTTTGAAAGTTTGATGACAAAATAGGAAAGAAAAAAGATGGTTACACACAAAGACAAAAAGTAAGTTAGATGACTTTTTAAGTCATTAGCCTAAATAATAATCAATTAAACTTATACCTCAATAAGTCTAGAAGTTCTCCCTTTCTCAAATCTCCGTTCACCAAACAATACTCCTCTAACGAATACGTGCATCTCTCGAAGGCTAGGTAGTAAAATGTGCCGTCCAACTCTATTTCATAAAATCTGATTATGTTTTGGTGCTCACATAATCGGTTCAAATGCACTCTTTCTTCCAACCCTATCTCGACCTCGTTAATACTTATTCGTTTGACCATAACGGGTATGTTTTTGTAGGTTCCCTCAAACAGTATACCGTCATCACAACAATTCTCTAGATGAGAATCCTCCATAACGATGACTTCATCTTCTTTCAACTATACCTTCAAAATATCTTAGATCGAGCAAACCTTTAACTCCTAAAACCAAAGAATAATAAGTAAGAAATTAAAGAATAATAAGTCATGATCCAACATGTATTATCTAAACTTATAGTTATGATATCGAAATTATATGATCATCTTGACAAAGTTAAACAAGATCGAGTATACTGAAAATATACCCGGATTAAAAACATCCTAATTAAAATCAATGTGACAGCCGAAATCAGAAATCACTAACGCCAAAGAGGATTTACATCTTTACAAACATATTAATTACAAATAACTGTTATCAAAACCCATGTGTTGACAACGTGAAAAGCTAAGAATTAAATAGCTAAGTGCATAGTAATTTCTATGAACATAACGTACTGTTACCCAATTCTTCATGCAAATTATTGATCACTAACCCTAACATTGATAATAACATGCAATAAAGAAATATCATCATAACTAACAATTAATTAACCATATTCATAGTTATCCACTTAATTAACGAGCATGATAGAAAAAAAATTAAACGTACACCCTCGATCATACAAAGAAATACTAATTTACATATATTATATATATATCATCATCAAGATTCGATCTTTATATTCAAAACCACCACCAAGATTCGATCTTTATATTCAAAACCACCACCAATGCATGCATATTGTGATCAAGTTATAAACGAAATAAAGTGATATATTAAGATTATCATCAAGTATTATCAAAGCTACAACAATTACCTTATTGTACTTAAAAGCCTAACTTTATATATATCAATCGTTTAGAATATATATTCAAAAACACCACCCAGATTCGATCTTAAATTTAAAACCACACCATGATTGATTCTTTATATCAAAACCACCACTCCCAATGCATGCATCAGATGATCAAGTTATAAAGAATAACGTGATTATAAAAAGATTATCAGTCAGTTTATCAAGATTATCATCCAAGATAAATAAGAGCTAACAACTAGATTACTTAATGTACTTAATTCAAAACCCTAAGTATCTCAAGATTATCATCGTGTTAGATATATATTCAAAATCCACCACCAATGCATGCATATACAGGGCCGATTTGAGCATGTAGGCAAACGCTCAACCGACTCAGGGCTCCGTATTTTGTTATGGCCCACTGATTTTAGACTCCAGTGATATATAGTTTCGACTATGACCCAACATTATATGTGGCACTAAAACCTAAAAACTCTTGCCAGCCATTGTAAAATGAAAATTGAATTTTAATAACGTTTTCAATGTTTGTAATGCAATGGTAGAAAACGTACCAGGATGGATATGTAAGTGGGGAAGAAGATGAATACTTTAGGTTATCTACACTTTATACCCTTTAGTTAATTATTTGTACACTTTTTGTCCTAGCTTTTAAATTTTGTTTACAAACTAGCATAACTAAAATGACAAAATTGACACTTTAAAAACCATTAGTAAGAAATGTGTCATGATGTTACGTTTATTATATGAATTTTAAAAGAAACTGAATATATAAGATATTGTCACGAAAGGTTATGAAGAATAATAAATTTGACAAATTTGAACCGGAAATGTAATTAGTATCTTGAAATAAGTTAATAGCACAGTTTTTTTTGCAAAATTTATAGCTATTTTTTTTTTTTGGAATAGATAAATTTGTGTGCATACGTATATAATTTTTTGCACATGGCCCTTAAAAAGCGACGAGACGGCCTAGTATGCATATGTCAAGTTATAAACGAATAAATGTTGATTACCTTTGAATGGCGAACTACGAAGAATGAAGCAATAATCGATTAACCACGTAAGGTAAATTGGAATGATGAAGAATTTGAAAGAAGTGGAGAGGGAATTTATTATATATTATAAGTAATATACACGTCGATTTGACAGACTTCTATTCTACTTGGCTTATAAGTTTGTAAAAAAAACTCTCCTATATTGAAAGATATAAATGACCTCGGGAGTATTCTTTTTGCTAAAAAGTGGACGAAGAAAATGATCAAGTGGTACGACTCAATGAATCAAGGTTGGTATGAGTCGATGAATCAAGGTTGTTATGACTTGGGACAGAGACAATGAGATGTGTGCGGTCAATGTGTTAAATTTGGGATAGAGAGAATGAGAGGTGTCTGTTTTTATATGGATCAAATGACACATCCCATCTTCTTCAATTTTACAAAACCAACGCACCCCGTGGTGCAATAACGAGGCACCAACGAGGAGCCATGTCGGAGTAACGAACTCACGACGTCATTACTGCACTCATTGCTCTAAGAAATATGGTTAGAGACAACAACATAACTTATAGGCTCACACACTTCCTTAGTCTCTCGGTTAGTCTTCTCCGCAAAAATCATGTACTTAATTTTCACAATTAAAGCACAAACTTGAACTCTTTTTTTCTTTAGTAACTTCAAAATTTTGATTCTTGTCATACCGAAGTTATATTCTTCTTTCTAAATCATCTTTTAATCATATCAAAAGTTGAGTTATATACCATAAGAAATGTTTCAAAGAAATCGAAGGGCCCCATGAAAATGAAGGTCTTGAGTGATATGATTTAACACACACATGCCTTAAATTCGGCCCTGGTACAAAGGTAGGCTTTCTGTGGACGGATGTGAATGCGATTGGGTGAGTGTGTGGGACTCCATATAGTGGCTATTATATTTGTTTACGAACTTATTTGCTTTATGGACTATTTTTTGGTTTATTTTTGGTAACTTTGTGTGCTTATATAAGGTTTATTAATAAACTTGAATGTTGTAAACTACTTGGAGATTTATATAATATATTATAATATTTTGTAACTTAGCAGCGTTAATATAAGTTTATTTTATTATCGATAAAAAAATGTTTGATACCACATGTAGGACCGAGAATGAGAAAAGGCCTACGAGGACCGCACAAATAAAAGTCGAATCTGAACCGATCTGTTTGGTTTCTCGATTCGATTGTTTTTCGGTTACTTTGACCCCCCCCCCCAGTCGGCTTGATTTAGGTTTGCACGGGTTCGTAGCTGCGGATCTAAAGTAAATTCATACATAACATAAAAAGGAAGCTTGATTAATAAAAAAGTTTATATGTTTTGTCACCAACAACTTGTTTTTGGTGTGGCACTTTGATGTTATCGTTTTACCATAAAAATTAATTTATTAAATGGAAATATTATACAAATCTAGCTACAAAAGTATCTGGAAGATTTTTTGTTTTAAAATATAAAACTAATGCAAACTAAGTTATCTAAAGAAAAGGTAAAATCTAAACTTAAACTAAAAGAGATATGTTTGCCTAGAAACCAATGGTAAAAAGTTAGGATTTAAATGGTGAATTAAAACTCAAACAAGGATTAATTTATTCACACGGTTGTGTATTTCAATCTTAATCCATATTCACTCACATTAAACTATTTAGTTGATAATCTAAGTTAAGATGTTGACTACTTTATTTTATCGTAAGCTAAACGTGTCTAGTCACGAATAAGGTTCGAAAACCGCTCAGGCAAACCTTTCCCAGTTTTAGTCAAGAAATAACTAACTTAATCTCTAGTCAATAAACTAATTTAAACTTACAACTAAAATCACCAACAAACTTCAAACACCATACTAACTACTTAACCACCAATTTGTAAACAAACATATGCAAACTATTCGCTAATAAACATAACTACGCTAAGATCAATAAATATAGCAACAATAATTATGACTAAACTACGCATGACAATAAACATAAGCATAAAGGAATAAAAGAGTTAAAGGAAAGAAGAAACCCAGATATTACTTGAAATGACAGAGTGACAACTTTTCTTCATCCAACATAACGATTTATTTAAACGTAACTTAAACACAATTTAAAAAGTAAAAATATTAAAACTTTATTTAATAAAATAAAAACTTTGTGATTTAAAAGCTTAAAACTAAAAACTTTATAAAAGAAATAGACTCTGAAATGATATTTTTATAAAAAGATTTAGACTTTATAAAAGAAAAGCATAAAACTAAAAGATTTATAAATATATATAATTTTTTTATAAAAAAGTTGATTAAAAAGATAAAAGTAAAAACTAAGAGTGTAAAATACAATAATCTAAAACATTAATATAAATGTTTGAAATTAAAGACATAAACTTACAATGATAAAATTTTAACTTAGAGAAAGATTAATATAAAGTCTTAAAATCTAAAACTAATTAATCTAAACTTATAAACAAAAAATTAAAATTAAAATAAAAAAAAAAGAAAGAAAGAATGCGGCGATATGTTTTCTCCCCCCTGCTACTACTTCTCATATAAGAAGGAAATGGGCTGTTGATGGGCCTTGTGGCGTTTTTCTTTTATGGGCTCAACTTGAGCTCACTAATGGTCTTCAATAATCTTTCATAAATATTCAAGATGTTGTATATTTCTTTAGCTTGTATCTACAATAACAAATAACAAATTTTAACAATAAACTCACTTAAAATACATATTTTTGTTATATATTAGGCTATAATGCGAGAATTTGAGCGCTAACAATATAAATATTTACGTTTTCATCACACCTCAACGCCAACTTAACATCTCTTAATAACACTCTAGTAACTTTTTTTTTTGAACGGCAACTTTATTAGAAACACTAGCAAGAAGCTAGACAATTACAAAGAAATCAAATATGGGTGTTGAATCCAACTATCCCATCTTAACTTAAAACTACCTCTAGCTTTACACCAACAAAAAGATCATAAAACAATATCATCGAAAATGTACTCTTTACGAGGCTTTTTACTCGCGAAAAGTAATTGGTTCCGGAAATTCCACAAACTCCACCACGTAACATAAAAAACGCCTTCCAAAATAACCTTCAAATTAGAAGCAAGACGAACCGAATTGAACCAAACGAGCCATTCTGCATACGATGAAAAAGATTGCACTTCCAAATTCCACCAGCGACATAATAATCTCGTCACATCTCTAGCCAAATAACACTCTAGTAACTAAAACACCGTACCCAACAAAAAACCAATAACATGTTATCGGTCCCATTTTCTTTTTCCGCTTTCATTTTAATTTAAACAAACACATAATACGAAACCAGGACACAATACGATCATTCGTGCATAGTCACGTCAATTTAAATGTGCAATTTTTTTTATTTACTTATGTATATATATGGGTGTGGTGCAAGTGAGAATGAGAAAAGTTAATATTTTAAAGTGTAATTAAGTATTTAAGTT
This sequence comes from Tanacetum coccineum, assembly GCA_026074375.1. Lineage (NCBI taxonomy): Eukaryota > Viridiplantae > Streptophyta > Magnoliopsida > Asterales > Asteraceae > Tanacetum > Tanacetum coccineum. The sequence goes on from BQNB010089441.1 coordinate 6,686, forward strand.
ATTAATAGATTGCATTGACTTGTATAACTAATGATATATTTTAGTGAAAGAATATCAAAGTTTATATTAAAAATTAGTGAACGATGAGGACCAATTAGGGAAAAAGGTTAACTATAAATATAATAAGATATTAAACTTTCTTCTTAAAGCGAAATCTGGATAATATAAATTAATTGCATGTCTAAGAGTAACAAACTCACCTGCCATTGAAACTTTTAAACCTAAATTTCTGTAGATTTGTTACGGCATATAAGTGTTACAGAAAGTGTTTAGATTTATAATTCGATTTAAGTTTGTTACGAGTATCATCTAGAGACGTTAAGTTGCTTATAGAGTAGATAGATAGATGTTGTTGCCTAAATGTTTTGAAATGCATTTAAATCAAGATGTCATGCTAAACTAACACAAGTTAATTTGAGAAGGTAAACGGAAAAGAGGTATGATATATAGGCCTACATAATAGACTTAAAATAGGCCTAATACATTCACATTTTGACAAGTGTCAAACACTCATTCTCTCTCTTCATATTCACAATCAAATTTTTCATTCCACCAATCATAGTTGTAGTTCTATTTTTAGGCACACTACTTAGGCCTACAAATCATTTTTAAATCATTTTTCAACGGAAAAAATGTAATCATAACGGCTTGAAATTTAGATGAGTTCATAGACCCAAGTGTGGCCAAATATTGGAGTAAATTGCATTTTTGGTCCCTGTGCTTTAGCCAAATTGCAGGTTTGGTCCCAAGCCTTTCGAAATTGCAGTGAACATCCTTATTTTCAAGTTTGAGTTGCAGGTTTGGTCCCTGACCAAAATGAAATTACTAAACTATCCTCATTTTCTTCTCTCATGATTTCTCTTTAATTTATTATTTTATTTAAAAAAATATCATATTATTAAACCACTTATCCAGATTTATTTAACTCACAAACACATAAACTAGTGTTCTAAAAGGCGCGTAAAGGCATGCTAAATTGCAAGGCGTGGCGCCATTTTTATAAGCTTTTAGAAAAAATTAGGCTATTTTGTATTTGTGCTATTTCTTTTTAGGCTTAGTAATTTTTAACTCAATTTTGAGTAGTAGTCAGTATATGACCACGAAGACTAAAAGTTCAGAAGTATCTACTACTGAGTTGATGTCCATTGTCTAATACATGCATGAGACATTTATGTTGACGTGCCGCTATAGTCACACCTTGAAATACGTCATGGTTTCGCAAAAACTCTTAAGGCTTGAGGCGTGGCCATGTCGGAGTAGACCGACAAAGCCTCCAACAAACCAAAACCAACGCACCCCGTGGTGCAATAACGAGGCACCAACGAGGAGCCATGTCGGAGTAACGAACTCACGTCATTACTGCACTCATTGCTCTAAGAAATATGGTTAGAGACAACAACATAACTTATGGGCTCACACACTTCCTTAGTCTCTCGGTTAGTCTTCTCCGCAAAAATCATGTATTTAATTTTCACAATTAAAGCTTAAGCTCTTTTTTTGGGGTGCTAAAATGGGGGTTTGAGTGCTGAAATGGAGGCTGAAATCGATGTGTTTGGGGTGCTAAAATGGGGGATGGAACGTGTGGGTTTAGGGGCTCAAATGGGTGGGTTTGGGGCTGAAATGGGTGACTTTGGGGGCTCAAATGAGTGTGGGTTTGGAGGCTAAAATTGGTGGGTTTAGGGGGTGGATTTGGGTGTTAAAATGGGGGCTGAAGTGGGTGCATTTTGTTGCTGAAATGGGTGCATTTGGGGGCTGAAGTGGGGGCTAAAATGGGTGGGTTTAGGTGCTGAAATATGGGCTGAAACTGGCGTGTTGGGTGCTTAAATGGGGGCTGAAACGGGTTGGTTTACGGGATAAGATGTGTGGGTTTGGGTAAGCTAGACCACGAAGGACGCACAAGACTGACACATAGGGGTTTTAGGTTTGTTACTGTTAGATATTAGAAAAAGACTCGGTCACCCCGTGTATTTTACTGTTTATTATAGCTCGTAGTTTAATAGTTAATAGTACGTTTTTCGGTTTTAAGTCGGGTACGAATACCCGGTATATTATAAGGTCTATATCATAGCCTCTTCCAAACTTTGGAAGAGAGATAGTAGGTCATATTTTCATATACAAAGATAACACTTGCTACTCTCTAGATATTATCTCTCAAGTTGTGTTTCTCCTCTCTAGAAACTAGCCCGATCCAAGAATCGACCCCGTGTTTACTGATATAAGATAACCACATTTTGGTTTATCAGAGCTAATGGATGATTAGCATCGTGGGTTTGTGCGATTTCTTGCTTGATTTAGATCGAGTGTCCTTTGAAGGCACTAGCTCATTTTTGATTGATCTCCGAATTTTTGTTGTTTGATTGATAAAGTTTGGGTGTATTCTAGTAGCTATTTCATATGGTATTGTGTTGTGCAAAGAATCAAGCAAAATCGTTTGCAAAAGGGTGATTTATAGGTGATTTGTATGATTATAACGTCGTTGTTCTTCGTGGAGAGTTGCCAGAATTTACTTCACGGCGGTTTGCTGAAATGTATTTATTTTATTAAGTGGATACCTACCCTATGATCACACGGCGGTGTTGGCTTAGGTGGCGAGTTGCTGCAAGCTGCGTGTTGTTACTATAGCCGGCGGTTTGCTTACCCATCGGTGTTGAACAGGTGGCGGAGTTGCTCAAGAGGCGAGTTCTTTTAATAAGCAGCGGTTTGCTTACCAGCCGGTTTGAACAGGTTTTCAGCGTGTTGTAATTTTAAATAGCAAATGGCTTAAGGAAACTCTGGCGGTTTGAAATAACTACTACGGCGGTTTGATTAAAAATATTCTTTGCGGCGGGTGCTTGGCAGCTGAGTTGGACTTCGGCGAGTTGCCTTAAAATTCCACCGGCGAGTTGTCTTATCTCTTCGCGGCGGGTTGCTTGGCAGCGAGTTGTGTTCGGCGAGTTGCCTTAAAATTCCACCGGCGAGTTGCCTATTTACTTGCATCGCGGTTTGGTAGCTTTGGCGCGAGTTGAGATTCTGTCATAGAAATTTGGAAATATCTCAAACTCGGGATTTAATATCACTAAGAAACAAATAACGAATACGTTATCCTACCACTTTTATAAAGTATACTCACTAAATCATGATCGATCAAAACACATATCGTATCATACTATTACACATGATGTCTAGTATGCTAAGCAAGACATCCAGTGTGCAGGTTTGATACACGCCCACCAATGCTTGATAGAACAGATTTTGAATCTTCGGCTACAACGTATACGTCTGTCTGTCTAGATAGGTTAATGGAGAGAATATTATGAAGTCATAAGAAGTGGGACCATTTCAGATGGGACGGTCTCAGATGTTAGTACTAGGAACGAGGGTGCAGTTACAACAAGCGTCAAGTACGTGACAGGGGAGTTCCTTAACGACCTTCGGCTGAGAAAAGGAAAGTATAATGCTAACATTCGTGCACCAATATCCTACTTTCAGGGTATACCAAGGGACATCTACTCTACTCCATCAATCACTATACTGTGCTAACGACATTTGGGAAAACGTGAAGATGATTCTGGAAGGTTCTGAGTTAACAAAGGATGACAGGAATCCAAGATATACGAATGTATTTGAAACACTCCGTATAATCAAAGGAGAAACCATTCAAGGGATACTTACGTTAGGTTTACGAAGCTCATTAATGACATGAGAAACATCAAGATGACCCATGTACAGGATGCAGGCTTGTAACTCCAAAGTTTGTGTACAACATGGTTGCCTGAGTGGGCTAGATTCATAATGAAGTCAAAAACTTAATACAGAGGTTTGAAAGAGTACAAACTGTGATCAGTTGTATGCCTATTTAAAGCAACATGAGGTTGCATGCTAATGAGTACAGAATTATGATGGAGCAGTTCGGTCAACCAATTAATGATCCTTTGGGAACTAGTGTTTCCGGAGCTCAGGTTCAGCAGTATCCAACCCCAATCATCCATAAAGTTTCCTCAATCATCAACGAACATATCCTTCTGACAACTTTCAAATGAACTCAGGATGTTCTTCATTGCAGAAATTGATTGAAAGTTTAATCCATCTCGAACTTGCCCTCCTTCACTCAATCGTACAATCACATCTTCCTAAAAAACAATCAACTTAGAGCTCGTCGTCAAATGCAAGGAACAAAGCTTATGGTTGTAGGCGGGTAAGTTGTGGTTCAAGATGTCCAGTGGAAGATACAATGCGAATCATCAAGGAGAGACCATTTCAGGAGAAACAATACAAGAGGAAATGGTGTAGCTGGGATGTAGGAGGACAGAACAGAGAGGAGGCAATATCAATCATGGTCAAGCGAAACCCATCAGTGCTTACAACTGTAATGGGATAGGGCACATAGCACGAGAATGTCAAGCCATGTGACTTCAAGATTCAGATATTCAAGGATACTAGTTGACTACTAATGCAAAGTCCCTGGAAGAAAAGTGGGCAGTACTGGGATGAAGAACAGTCGTTGTTTCTGGCAGTTGAGAACAGGTACCAACGTTGATGATAATGTGGATGATCACCCGGAGAAATGATTGGTCACTCAATATGAACCATGTACTTTGAAGCTGATGATGTGATGCATTTTCGGACTCTGATGTTGATGAAGGGTTCCATCACTACAGACCATGTGTCATGACCAATCTCTCATCGAAGATCCATTCTTCGATGGAAGAGCCGGGACATCATATGACTCAATTATCCTTTTGATGGTACATGATCATGATACCTTTGTAAATCATTTAGATGGTATCATGAAGTACACGAGAGTGCAAACCGATGAACAAAACAACCACGCGTTGTTGACCTCTATACTGGACTATACGAGTAATATGTTAATACTATTAAGTCATGATCAGTCTTTGGAAGACAACGTTGATCATTGTTGTTCAAGGTTGTATCTTCTGTACGAAATGAGTCATTTGATGTCAATTCTCGATGAAAATGCCTGAACTGGAGTGTTCATGTAGATTAACAATAAGTCAGACTTGTTAATGAATGACTCAAGTGACCTCTGAACTTGCGAGATATAAGGAACTGGTCGGGGGAATTATGAAAAACTGGCAAAGTTTAACCTAACTGATAGAGAACGAAAAACTGATGAACAAATGAGGATAATAATTAATCTCAGACCGAAAATAGAAAGGGAAAAAGTCTTTAAAATCTGACTTCTTTCAGAACAATATTCTCCTTAGTCTACAGTTGATCTTTATAAAGTTCCAAAGACTGAAGAAGTAACACTTTTGAAAGGTATTTTAAAACAAAAGGAAGACAAATTCCTTGACGAGTGTTTGGACTTATAGAAGCTAGAAAAGATAAGATTGAAGATAGATTATACAAACAGGATCAGTCTGTTCAAACAGTTCACATGTTGTGTAAACCAAAATCATTTTATGATGAAAAGCACAAGGTAGCAATAGGCTATAAAAATCCCGTATGTCTCGCTCGTGCAAAGCAAGCTCAGTCTGCTCTGTATAATGGTCATGTACTTGTCACTACCAATCATACACCCACTGTCATACATGACTCAGAAGATACGCGTGAGTTAGCTGAGATAACTAGGAATAAAATGCTGTTGAAAATGCAAAGCCCTTTATGTGTGGAAAATAAAGTTAGGATTGCCCCCCCCCCCCCCCCCCGAATTACTCGTAAGAGAACGTTCCCTTGCAACCTTTGCTCCCCAAAGAAATCTGACCCCAGAACAGATATTTTGGTCCATAGATGACAACAACAGGAAAAAGGCTGAGACCTTAGCTCCAAAACCAATTTCAGCATTGACAGTGTATCCACCCAATACTCCTGTCAAGCTTGTCCCCAGAATTCTTCCAACTAAAAGTCAGGTGAAAATTAATCTTTATGTACTCACACAACTTTTTACGGAATTTGACAAAACTTGCAAAACTAGAATCACCCCATCAGGTCTTACAGAGGGGGAAAGAGGTTTTGAGCAAACGAAAAGATGTTACCTCACTGAAGTTATTCCATTTTTCAAAACTCTTAAAGAACACTTTGTTGGAGTTCAAACAGCCCTCTTTAAAGAAGTTAAAGAAATGGAAGAAATTTTTGATCAAATGAATAACGAAGTGGACAAGAATACTGTAGACAAGCAATGTGCTGAAATTGAAAAGAAAAACCTTCTCATTGAAAATGAGAATCTGATTGTTAATTGTTTGTCGACTCAACTGCTGTATGATGTGGAAAAATCACGTTGTCTAGATCTTGAAGCTGACATGTCTAAAGTTCATGATGAGTCAAAACTTATTTCAAAACTTGAAGGGGAATGCCTAAATTTGCAATTAAAGTATCAACATCTTTAAGAAAGTTTTGATAATAACAAATCACACACAGTGCAGGAAGCTCCTTAACTCATCTTTAAGAACAAGAATCTCGAACATCAGATTCAAGATAAAGAACAACGTGATTAGAGAACTGAAAGTTCTAGTCCCTCTAATGTAGATGGGGCAGAAGCTGTGAGCCTTATAATGCTAACGATGTCACTGCTCTTATTGAACAAAATGAATGCGTTAGAGTAGAACTAGAAGAGGTGAAGCAGCATTACAAGGAATTGTTTGAGTCTATTCAGATCACGCGTGCTTCCACTAATGAAAAGACATCTTCCTTGTTAACACAGATTGAGGATCTAAAGGCTCAATTAGAAGGCAATTTGAAAGTTGCCGCTAGAAGTTCTGTCAAAACAAAAGTTCTTGCTCCTGGTATGTATGCCATAGATGTAGAACCAATCCCTCCTCGCCTTAAGAACAATAGGAATGCTCATTTAACCTATATCAACCATCTTAAGGAGAGTGTAGAAACAGTTAGGGAGATTGTAGAGGAAGCTAGAGTAGTTAAACCACTGGATAATGTACTTAACTATGCTTGTCAATACACTAAGCTTTCTCAGGAATTGGTAGAATATGTTATTGGCACTTGCCCAAAAGAATTCACCGAAAGAGATAGCAAGGCTCCTTCTATCCCTTTAACTAGGAAAAAGCAAGTTACTTTTACTGATACATGCAGTACATCTACTAATAACACACAGAAACATGGAGTGCACCAGAAAACTCAACCGTCTAATGTCCAGGTGATTCCTTCTACAGGAGTAAGCAGTTCCACTCGTGCAAGCGGATCAAAGCCTAGAAGCAATACAAAGCACAATAGGATCCTGCCAGCTAAGAGTGTGAATAACAAGAAAGTAGAAGACCATCCTAGAACAAATAAGTCTGTTTGGACAAAAGTGAATCGAGTTGATTCTAGCATTAGCTCTAAGCATGTTGTAATTAATTCGAATTCTGAATCTGTGTGCAAAACGTGTAACAAATGTTTGAATTCTGCAAATCATGAAATGTGTGTTGTTAATATTTTGAGCTCTGTGAATGCTACCCCCACTGTTAAAATTGTCTTGAATAAAGGGAAGCAGATTTGGAAACCAAAAGGCAAACTGTCTGATAACAGTTTGAACAAGACCAAGCAGATTTGGCAACCAAAAGGCAAACTGTTTGATAACAGTTTGAAGAAGACCAAGCAGGTTTGGAAAGCAACGGGCAAACTATTTGCTAATGTTGGTTATCAATGGAGACCCACAGGAAAGAAATTCACCTCAGGAAAACTTAATTGTGGTTATCAATGGAGACCCACAGGAAAGAAATTTGCCTTAGGAGAACTGTGCCCTTTAACTAGGCTTCCTGTGACATGTACTACTGTGTCAGCTAACCAACAGGACCCCAACACAAATTGGGGATCCGAAATTCCAAACCCTCCAAATTCGACTGTTTTCAAATGCAGGTGGTACAGATCATCCTTTGGTATCTGGACTCAGGCTGTTCAAAACTCTATTTAAAGGAATGAATGGCTCCTGTACGCATCAGTTCAGGACCCGAGCCTAAAATGATGACCCCTGGACAACTCATTTCAGGGCTCGCCCCATCGCCTGTCCCTGCAACTACATACATTCCACCAACAGATAAAGATATGGAGATGTTATTCCAACCGATGTTTATTGAATACTTTGATCAATCTACAGATGGTGAACCAGTACCTACGGCTACTGTGGTTAACGCTCTAATTGTTTCTACAAATAAATATGTTTCTACAACGATTGCTCAAGATGCACCTTCTACAAGTCATTCATTGTCATCCTCACAAGTGCATCCTCTAGTCTTTCCTCAAGGTGTTGCAACTGGACCAACTATCAAAGACACCTCAATTACTCAAGCTGACCTTCATCCTTCAGTTAACCCTGTTGCTGGAGAACCTGGTTCTGCACAGTCAACATCAGGGGATGTTAGTTTAGCTGAAAGGGGTAGATAGTGAATCAATTTATCACACGGTTAAACTTATGGTTTCATCATGTGTATGAAACATCGAATGTGGAAAGAGATGTGAAAAAAAGAGAAGAACACGATCCTTCATTCTCGGAAAGTGGTTACAGATTTAGAAGGGTGAAACCTTCTCTTGGATCTACAGAAGTTGCAAAAGAATCCTATCTTCCGCATTTCAGTTGATATTCGTCAGAACACAAACCTTGTAAGGGCATTCCACATACATCAAGGCAAATTGTCCCTTCTATCTATATTCAGCTATTCTGGAATACTCTGACTCATGATGTAAAGACTGGGGTTTATAGCTTTCAATTCAATGAGCACTGGCTTACTCTAAGTGTTGATCTTCTTCGGAAGGCCTTAAATGTCACTCCTGCAGACTAAGCTCACCCATTCGAGTCACCTCCAGCTGGTAACACAGACATAACATTCACAAGGAGAAGAGTTCCTTCAAACTGGTTGATGAAGATGAAGTTCAACCGACTCCTGAACCTCATATGGATGACTATGAGTACAATCTATAACAAGGTACTCAAATATGCTTGGAAGTTTCTCAGGCATATAGTCAAGCACATGTTAACAGAGTGGCTATTCGTGAACCTGCTCCATAGACCTCCAGAAAACTCCCAGTAGTTGACGTTAAGGGAAAAGGCAGTGCAACAGATGTACAAGTTGCAAAGTCACTTCTGGAACTACATAAGCTAAAGAAACAACGTACCATGGATTAATGCATATTCTAGAGGTGGATTATAGCATCTCAGGATGAAACTACTGGACCTTCTGTACATCCTAAGGATGCTACATTCACAAAGATAGTTCGTGAAACTCTATCTCATGCAGATGCTGAATTTGGTGGTAACTCAGAAAAGATAAACAGAGACTAATACTAAAATTCTAAATGTTGGTGACGAACAAGGTTAGGATGCTTCTAAAAACAGTGGCTCTGAAGGAATGAACCATTGAACTTGATGAATACCAGGTTGGTTCAAACTCTAAACAAAGTCATGTGGCTCTTGCTGGACCAAACCCTGAGCACATGCAAGATGTAACTACAAACATTCCACCGACAGATAAAGATTTGGAGATTTTATTCCAACTGATGTTCAATGAATACTTTGAGCAATCTACAAATAGTGAACCAGTACCTATGGCTACTGTTGTTAACACGCCAATTGTTTCTATGAATACATCTGTTTCTACATCGATTGCTCAAGATGCACCTTCTACAAGTCATTCACTGTCATCCTTACAAGTGCATCCTCCAGTCTTTCCTCAAGGTGTTGTAGCTGGACCAACTATCAAAGACACCTCAATTATTCAAGCTGACCTTTATCCCTCAGTTAACCCTGTTGTAGGAGAACCTAGTTCTGCACAGTCAACATTAGGGGATGTTAGTTTAGCTGAACCCAACCAAGTTACTCAACCACCAGATCATCTCAGAAGATGGACCAAAGATCACCCTCTTGATAACATCGTTGGCAATCCCTCTCGTCCTGTATCTACCAGAAAACAGTTAGCATCTGATGCTTTGTGGTGCTGTTTCCATACTGAACCTGTCTAATAGACGAACCTAAGAACGTTCAAAATAGCCGTGATAGAAAGGGACTGCGGTTTCAAGCATGCAAGATGAAATTTACGATTTGATCGACTGAAGTATGGAATTAGTACCTAATTATGAATCGCCCAATCTCTGTATGTTATCGCTCCTCAGTGGATCTACAAAGTGATAGCATGGATGAATATGGAGATGTACTGAAAAATAAAGCCTCGGATAGTTACAAAGGGATATCGCAAGAAGGGAGGTATTGATTTTGAAGAAATGTTTGCTTCAGTTGAACAGATAGCGCCATCAGAATAATCATTGCTAAATGCTGTAACCAAGAATATGATCGTATTACCAGGATGGATGTCAAAACTTTGCTTTTTCTGAATGGTGATCTTCAAGAATAAGTCTTTTGTCAGTCAAGGGCCCTGAAGGATTTGAAGACCAGGATAATCCTACTCCATGTTTAATCGTCTTGAAGAAGGCTCTATAATGGGCTAAAGCCAGCACCAAGGCGTGGTATGACACATATCAAAGTTCCTATTTGCCAACAACTTTCTTCCAATGGGTACCGTGGATCCAACGTTATTCAACGCAAATCAGGCAAACATATTCTAACTTGTTCAAATATACGTAGAAGACATCATTTTTTGCCTCAAACATATCAAATGCGATGTCACAAATTCTTCCAAGAAATGAGCTCCTAAATTACAGAATTCAAGTGATGGGACAAATGTCGTTTTTCTTAGGACTAATACCAGTTTCTCAACAGTCTAGAGGCATCTTTATTAACCAATGCAAAATATGCTCTCTCGAAACCTGTAAAGAAATAGGAATGAATCTCTCTGACCCTGTCGATACACCAATGGTGGATCGATAAAAACTGGACGATGGATCTCATGGGAATCCAGTAGACCAAACTTAATTTAGATGAATGGTTGGGGCTCCCTAATTCTTTTAGCCATTAGACCATACCATGTAACGCGTGTGTGCATGTGTGCTAGATATCAGGCTAAGCCTACCAAAAAGCACCTTGAACAATCAAACGTATCTTTCGGTACCTTAAAAGGAAACCATTAACATGGTCTTTTGGATATCCGAAGGACAATGCTATGTCCCACTAACCAACTTATGCAGGATGCGATATTGGTGATGTCTGGATTCAAGAAGAAGTACGCTCGAGAATTGCTTAGTTTCTTGAGATAGATTGTTAGACCTGGTCATTCAAGAAGCAAAGAAGCATGCCACTCACAACAGAGGCAGAACACATTGGCAATGTCTGGATGCTATGTCGAAATCCTTTGGATAGATCCTCAGCTAAAGACTACGGCTTTCTGTTCAATAAGATTCCTCTGTACTGTGATAACAAAAGTGCCATTGCTTTAAGCTGCAACAATGTCCAGCACTCACGATCTAAGCACATCGACATACGACACCATTTCATTCGAGAGCAAGTGGAAAATGGAGTGGTTGAACTCTTCTCCTTGGAAACAATCTATCAACTGGCAGATATCCTCACAAAAGCTTTACCAAGAGAGCGTTTCGAATTTCTACTCCCACGACTTGGGATGAAGAGTTTAACCCCTGAAACCCTCAAACGCCTTCAAGAAGGAGAGGATGAGTAAATGAATCCTTAGCAATGAAAAGAGAAGTCTTTTCGGTCTTGAGCTACTATAACAAAACATTCAAAGTTGTGAGCTCATGACAATGGTTTGCAATTACTTCAGATTGCAACCCGGTTCTCATTTGAAGGAAAGATTGTCGTCTGAAAGACAACTGTTCCTAACAACGGGTAATTAATTTTACTCGGGCATGGATTACTTTATATCCATGCAATTTGGGATTAATGTACGTTTCAGTGCATTTTTCTTAATTCGGAAGAGAAGTCTTCCTGTTTGATAACCAAATAATTTTTCTTAATTGATTCTTCAAAATTATTTGTGTTAAACACGGTGGTAAAAGTATTGTTTGAAAATCAATCCGGACAATTTGACACTCAATCAATGACTACAGCTCTTTCAATAGAAAACGGGTCATCGATTGAGGGGGAGAGTGTTGTTCAAATTTAATGTCTGGGTGCCGATTGGAAAGTGTAACCGGGTCTTGGAGAGACAAAAGAAGCTAAGGAACCAAATCTTCAGAGCTCTCACTGCATCAGCTGATGTTCCTTCTAGCGTTACAGAGACAACTGATACAACATCAACACTTCAACCACCACGACCTCCACTACAAACCTACAGTTCATCGAGATATTTGGTAGAAAGATAAAGATCTGAAGAAACTTCAGAAATCTCGATTGCTTCATTAGTGGAAGGCTCAGAGATATTGGCTACTGTCTAATCAAAAGAAGTGGATGATTTTATCATTCCAGCATTAAGGTCAATATCATCGGTAATGAAACATACATCTCGTACATTAGATGTTATGTGTCAGTCTATGAATTTTTCATGAGTTTTTCATTAAACTTAAAAAACCAGGTTTTTGAGTTTAACGAAAAAATCTTTCAAAATTATCATATCTGACACTAACACATACCCTCAACGATTGAGGGGGAGCATTAATATGTTCCAAACACGGCTTGTGAATAATAGGCACACTTTTCTCCCAATTTTATAACATATTTAAATCAAGTGATATCCAAAATGTCAAACGGTTTGAAATTTTTGATAAGGGGAGAAAATGTGATTAAAATATTTAATGTGATCATATTACTCAAGTGTATTCTCCACCATCATGTGCTAAACAGTTTCGAATACCGATGCACATGTTGAGGGGGAGCTTTTCTGAAATGCAAAAACAATCGGGTACTAAACACTTTGATAGTTATATCATAAGTACCTGATTGAGTTTTTCAACAGTGATTTTATGGCAAGGTGAACTGTACCAAAAGACTGACCATGTATTTACTTTTATCGAAGTTATAAGGATGGTAAGGTTAGGTACTCGTTCCTATGATCCTGCCAGAACCGGAGGGATCTACCCAGGGACAATCCACTAGTTAGTACAGAAGTCCTTAGGTATGATTAAAAGGAGTAAATGTGAGAACAAGGGAATAGTGCCGACTGAGATGGAGCTAGTACTGGAATATACCCAACAAGGTGCTAGTCATGAAGTCTCGGTAAGCACTGAAGGGGTTGAGGAATGAAAAAGAATTGTACAGATAAAGGGTGTAAAGAAAGAAGCCCTCCATACACTTAAGGCAGAAACCGGGTCAATACATATGCTGTCAGAATCACAAGTTGATTGCTGACATTGAAAACGACATCATGGACCCAGTGATGCAATGCACAACCCTTCCCAGCCATTCGAGTTTCTTTTAAAAGAGACTTGTCTCATGTGTCACGGAGACTAAACATGTAATCTACTCACTCACTCACTCCGAGTTAGTCGGTATTGAAAGGGTAGTAGTCAGCTCCGCCTCCGATCACTAAAACAAAGCGCACTTTCGAGTCTAGAGCCAAGAGATCATTAGTTAATCTCGTTAGGACACATTTCCAATTATCTTGTCTCTCACACACTGTGGAAACAAGGTTATCTTAAGAGTCCTACGCATTATCCTTGTGATATTGCCAGAACATCCGAGTGATACGAAGGTATTCACAATGAAGATGGAAATCCTGCTAGAGCCAATATCAAACAAGCTCTAGGTAGGTGACTTGTGCGATTCTACAAGAATCAAACTTGTGTCATCTGGAAAGAAATGATGGTGCGATTCTACATGAATCAAACTTGTTCCAGTATAAGAATTGACGGTTATTGAACATTTGACAAACAATCAAAACTCTCGATGTGTTACAAAAACTTTCATAATTATCACATCAATTGATTTTTCAAATTAATTTTCTCTTTATTGCTAACTGTTTTATTACAGGAACATTTAAAGATGGAGATGGAAATACCCTGTACCAGCAGAGTCAAGTTCATAACCTAATGCTCAGACACGACCTACACTTGTTATGAAGTTATGTAAGATCTCATAAAGGTGTCAAAGCTTCCGCAAACTCTGTTATCATATTCTTCTTCACAAGTGCACAAGATGGCAATAAATTACTAGATGATGAGAGATTAAGTTTGGCTGATGATCTCAAGAAAGCTCATGATCAAAATCAAAACAAGTCAAAGTGAACAAGCTCAATTGTTATCTAAAGATCACTACAACAAAGTACTAGATGTAACATGAAGAATCAAAAGACTGCAAGCTGTAAGAGCTTAAGTCTAGTGTTTTCAAGGGTGACCTCCCTTAGGGGGAGATTGTTAGATATGAGTAAAAGACTCGGTCACCCCGTATATTTATTGTTTATAATAGTTCGTAGTTTAATAGTTAATCGTATGTCTTTCGGTTTTAAGCCGGGTACTAATACCCGGTATTTTGTAAAAACTATATAAGCCTCTTCCAACTTTGGAAGAGGCAAGCTAGTCAATAATCATTTTCACTTTAACACATACACTTTCTCTCTCTAGAAAATCTCTCTATGTGTTTCTCTCTCTAGAAACTAGCCCAATTACAAGAATCATCACCGTGTTATGAATTAAACGATCCTACAATTGGTATCAGAGCCTAGTTGGATTCGTGATTGATTCTTATGGTTAAATAAGCTCAAATTCGTGGCTTATTTTTGAAGAAAATAGCTCACGGCTCAAAATTTATTTTGGGTTTACTTTGTTGGTTAATCTTGTTCTTTCTTTGTTCTAAGCATCAAAAAGGTTAGATTGTTACAATTTAAAGTGACATACAAGCTTCTAGATTGAAAAATAAGCTTATAAGATTCGGATTATATTTGTGTTCTTCGTGGAGAGTTGCTTCATTTGTAAAGATCCACAAGGAAATACATGTTAATGTATGGTTAATCTTTAAATACCCACTTTGTATTACATGTATCTAGCTTATTTCGTGAACAAAGAGCTCATTAGGTGTAATTTTGCTTAATTCGTCATTGATGTTCTTCGTGGTGGGTTGCTTATTATATTATTGTTCTTGATGGCGATTTGACAAAAGATAGGGACAAGATCCGGATTTTTAGGAAAAGGTAGCCGGCGAGTTGACCAGGTCAAAGGCGAGTTGCTTATTTTTCTTGCCGGCGAGTTGCTTAAAAATCAAACGGCGAGTTGCCTTATTGAAGGCGGTTTGACAGGTACCAAGGCGGTTTGAATATTTTAATAGAAAAATACGAAAAGAACCCCTGGCGGTTTGGACCCTCGGCGGCGAGTTGTGTATCGCGGCGGTTTGCTTTCACGGCGGGTTGAACAAAACAGATAGACAGCGGTTTGAATTATCTACGGCGGTTTGCTGTTAAATCTTGCCAGCGAGTTGCCTTATTTCACCAGCGGCGGTTTGCTTTAAATAATACGCGGCGAGTTGGTCTTTTAGGCGGCGAGTTAGCTAGAAATGGCAGCGAGTTACTCAACTTAAGGCAGCGGTTTGATTATTTTATTAAGCCGGCGAGTTAGCAAAAATATAAGAGGCGGTTTGCTTGATTTATTTGGCAGCGGTTTGGTGACAGTTTGAATTTTTTTTCAGGTGGCTGTTTGCAATCATCCTAGGCAGCGCTAAAAAAAATTTAATTTTTCCTATAGCCTTTGGCAGCGGTTTGGGGACAGTTTGAATTTTTTTGTAGGTGGTTGTTTTGCAATCATTCAGGCAACGCTAAAAAAAAAAAATGAGTACTTTTGGCAGGAATAGTTAGAAAAATTTATTTTTCCTATATGCCTTTTTATGTCATTTGTACACCAATTTAAATTTTTGTTTATTAGGGTAAAAAAATTTGTTTAAAAATTCAAATTATTTTTGGCGGGAAAAATTAAGAAAAAAAAAATAATTTTTAAATAGCTTTTTTTAGCTATTTTCTTAACACACTAAATTTAAAATTTTGGTATACAGGGTAAATTTTGTGTTTGGTTCAAATTCAAATTTTTTTTAGGGCCAAATAACCCAATATAAAAAAAAAAAAACCCGTCAACCTAACACAGGAACTTAATACTGCATTAATCAATCAACAACCCTACTTAACATCAAAACGGATTATTCATTCACGGTTTTCTATTGATTTTGTAAAATCCCGTTAATCTTTTATCGGTTTTAATCATAGACTTGTAAAATCCCGTGAACGTTAATTGCATTTAAAACCACAACATCAATCACATTATCTACTTAAGATCCTTAATTTTATTTCAACATCGAATTATCAATGGGAATATTTCATAATTCTAATTCAAAGAGAGAGAGCTTCAACTGACGCAACGGCTCACAAAACAAAGGCACTCCAACTGCATGACATGGTTTCTTGACCTCAACTCGAAGACACTTCTTCATGATTCTCTATTCTCCCTTAATTCGCCTTATGTTGTTGATGCAATTTTTAAAACCAGCATTTCGCTCATTATTTGGTAAAGGAGCAATCAGACTTTCAAATTGAGATGTTTTCATAGTCTGGAGCAGTTTAGGCTACACACTTGAAAGAGAGAATCTTCATGGGTTAATGCAAAGACTTGTCTTCAAGCACCCAGAACACAGTTCAAGGAATTTCTTGGCCTCAATAGGGGTTAAATGCAACGAATCTTCTGAATCAAGGTATGGCAACAGACTGCGAAGAACTTCACGTGCTCGTGACCTAGTGCGTACAGACGTTGAGTTATCGAGTACCTGGATACATTGAACGCGGGCATTCATAGAGTTGTAAATACATTATGGTGTATTACGCATGAAGGAAATGAACTTAATGCAACAAAGGGAATGGAAGTCAGTTTGCATGATGAAATACTTCATGAGCATCAAATTAGTCAAGTGGTTCAGATTGCTGTCCTCACGTTATTCAGATCAATCCAGTTCAAGCAATGGATGACAGCTTGATTGTATCAAAAAGCAGTTTGATAGAGCCTGAAAACAACAATGCATTCAGCAAATCAGAGACTGAAACTCAAATACAAAGGCAAGAGGAAAAGGTCAATATGCGTGAAGCAGTTGATGCTGGGATTGGGTTGTCAAGTCTAGAAAAAAAAAAAAAGAAAAAAACGCAGTGGGACAAAGCCCGACAAGCAGGATACAAGTAGCAGTTCAGGGAATTATACCACACAAGCTGTGGATGCAGATATCGGACCAGTAAATGACGATGAGCCATTTGCTGAGGTACAATTGACTGCTCTACATAATATCCTTTCTAATGAACAACAGCATACTGAGCAATCTGAACCCAATTATGACACACATCTGTTGGAAACTACTATTGATAGCAATACCACTCCTACTTCAACAAATATGTGTCATAAGGATGCTGAACAAGTAAAAAGTCCTTTGCTTAATGCTGAGCTTTTTCAAAACGAAAGATATGGTTGAAAAAGAAGTTTACAATGAACTTTCAAACAGATTTTTACAACTTGAAAAACATTGTATTTCACTTGAAATTTCAATAAAAAAAGGAAGAAAATTTTCAAAGTAACAAACCATGTAAGAATAAGGACTTTCCTGAATTTCGTGAATTTTTTATGATAAATGATTTGAAAGCTCAGCTACAGGCCAAAACCACACTAATTTGCGACTTGAAGAATCAAATTAAAAGTGTGAAGGAAGCAAGTAATGAAGCCAAAGTTAAAAATGACATCGATGTAATTGAAACTATTAACATCGAATTAGAACACAGCGTGGCTAAATTACTTATAGAAAATGAGAAGTTACATAAAGAAAATGAGCATTTGAAACAGACTTACAAAGAACTTTATGATTCAATTAAAAAGACACGTGTTCTGAATAAAGACAATAGTGACTCTTTAATTTCTCAAATTAATTAAAAGTCTGTCGAAAATGCCAATTTAAAAGCTCAGATTCAGGAAAAGGTTTTTGCAAATGCGGCTTTAAAAAATGAACTTAGAAAGTTAAAAGGAAATAGCGTGGATACTAAGTTTACCAAAGCATCAATTTTGGGGAAACCGCCTTTATAACCATCTAGAAACCATTTAGTTGTTAGACAACCGAATGCGTTTACGTCTGAATGACCTAGAATTTCAAGACCACGGTTTGCCTCCAAAGTTAATGAGAAAAATGATTTGTCAAAAACAGTCACTCCTTATTATTTGCCTAAAGTTAGAGAATCTGCTCCTGCAAAACCTCATCATGTGAATGCACCTAGCTCATCTAGGAATATTCAAAAGGAATCGTATGGTTCTAATGATATGGCTCATACTTACTTTCTAGAGGAAGGTAGGAAAAAGACACAAGAGAG
>BQNB010089442.1:1289-25355 GCA_026074375.1 Tanacetum coccineum
ATAAAATCATGTTGAAGCTTTATGTGAAACTAAACAAAAATAGAACAAATAGAAAAAAGAAAAATGCAAAATGGAGAATTCAAAAAGAAAACCCGATCCAACACAAAAATCGGAAGACATGAAATAGCCACTTCACAACAACAACGTACAAAGTGGTCCGGAACACATTCACAATCACTTTTGAAATTTCCTTATCACTTACCAATTTTATTCTAAAATTTAAAAAAATAAAATAAAATTAATCCATGTTTGATCTGGATTCTAAAACAAACAAAAAAAAAACGTAATGTATATTAATGTCACGGTTATGGTCAGTTTCTTTTGATTTATACATCTTATGAATAAATGGCATCTGAACAATTAATGCCTGAGGGAGGAAGTGCACCACGTTACGTACAAATGCAATCTGAACCGTCTACCATGTCGTCCTTCTTCTCGCTTCACAACCCGCCTGAGGCTAGTCGGATCTTTGACGAGCTGCCTAAGGCTACCATCGTTCAAGTATCTCGTCATGATGCCGGTGATATGCTTAGCCCCGTCCTCCTTACGTACACTATAGAATTCCAATATAAACAGGTGTAATACAATGTTACATTTTATTATTTTGTATCATGAAACAAATTTTGTGATATTTCTTATTACATTGTGATGTATGCTACTGAATCTGTTTAGTTAATGAATAACATGAATTAATGTATCGTAATATCCTGCATAACGTATATGTAGTTATGGGGTCTCTTTGTAAAAAACAATTACGTCAATTTGTTACGTGATGTATCGCGGTCTTGTTGGCACTATGCGATATCTTACGTTTACCCGTCTTGTTGCTATTGCGTATGTTGTTCTGCAAATCTGTCTCTACATGCATGCATCGGTATTCGGTACAAAGACATAACATAATTAGTTAATGACACTTGACTGAATTATCTGTTGATGGCAGTTCAAGTGGCAACTAGTGAAGAAGGCTTCACATGTATTTTATTTACATTTTGCTTTGAAGAAACGAGCCATTATCGAAGAAATTCATGAAAAACAAGAACAAGTGAGTTTAAGTTAAACTTTTCGTTAGGTAATAAAATTTTACATTCAATATGTGGCAAACAGTTAGATTAACATATCCCTTTTCATTTTAAAGGTTAAAGAATGGCTTCACAACATAGGACTAATGGATCATGCAGCAGTTGTGCATGAAGATGACGATGAACCTGATGATGTTGTCACACCGGTAGCCCATAATGATGAGAGTGTTAAAAACAGGTGAATAGTGTGATTTTTTCAGGATTGTACGTAGTAATTAATTTTTTTCCTTTTTTTTGTTATAATGATTATAATTCTTACAGGTGGTTTTTTGTTCAGAGATGTTCCATCACGGGCAGCACTACCAATGATTCGACCGCCACTTGGCAGACAACATTCCATGTCAGATCGCGCCAAGACAGCAATGCAGGGATATTTAAATCATTTTCTTGGGAACTTAGACATTACAAATTCTCGAGAGGTTTGCAGGTTTATGGAAGCTTCTAGGTTGTCGTTTTGTCCAGAATATGGTTCTAAACATAAAGAAGAATATGTATTTGTCAAACATCTACCAAAAATACCAAGCCACGATGACAGTAGACTATGTTCCGCTTGTCAATGGTTGAATTGCTGTAATGACAACTGGCAACAGGTATCGTGGCTTTTAACAGATGACATGTCACATTTTGGCTAATGTGAAATTTTCATGTTTAAATGATTAAATCTGTGTTCAGGTTTGGGCTGTTTTGAAACCTGGATTCTTGGCTTTACTAAAAGATCCATTTGACAAGGAGCCGTTAGATATTATCGTTTTTGATGTTCTACCTTCACCACATGGCAATGGATTAGGTAGAGTGGCATTAGCAAATGAAATCAACGAACGTAACCCCTTACGACATTCATTTGAGGCAAGTATTATGGGGAGTACTACTTTTTAGCATAACTTAATTGGCAGGGAGAGTCATATAGCAGATGATGGGAACTTTTATATTGAAATGTGTTTAGGTGGCAAGTGGAAACAGAAGAATAAGAATAAGAAGTAGAACTAAAGCTAAAGTAAGAACATGGGTTTCTGCAATTAACGATGCTGGGCTTCGGCCTCCTGAGGGTTGGTGTCATCCTCATCGGTTTGGATCTTATGCTCCACCAAGAGGTCTGGAAGATGATGATAGTGAGGCTCAATGGTTTGTTGATGGTCGTGCAGCTTTTGATGCAATTGCTTTAGCAATTGAAGATGCAAAATCAGAGGTTATTTGCTTGTTGTGTTAGCTTTGATTAATGATTAATTACCATCAGTCTGTTTACAATACACTTAAACTTTTCATGCAGATATTTATGTGTGGGTGGTGGTTGTGCCCAGATCTGTATCTGCGCCGTCCTTTTCATGCCAATGCATCTTCTCGACTTGATGCTCTACTGGAGGCAAAAGCCAAGCAGGGTGTGCAGGTAGGCTGCTTATTTCAGTTAAAAACTTAAAATTGCTATTTAGAATTATGGGTTTGACTTCCCTTAACTCTATCCTGTAATCTTTCATATCTTGAAATCTTCCTTGATTAAATAATAAAACAAGAATGTGACCATTGTAAGGTGTTCAAACTTTAGATAAAAGAAATATTTCATGACATGTTGTCCTGTTACTTTTTTTGATTGCAGATTTATATACTTATGTACAAAGAGCTTGCTCTTGCGCTTAAAATCAATAGCTTTTATAGTAAGAAAAAGCTAGCTGCACTTCATGAGAATATCAGAGTTCTACGTTATCCAGATCATTTTTCTAGTGGTGTCTATCTTTGGTAAGCACTCCATATTTTTTATTCTTTTTTTTGTTTTTGTTTCTGCTTATGTTTAAAACTAATCTTATACTTATGGTAACATTAGGTCTCATCATGAAAAATTGGTGATTGTCGATTATGAAGTTTGCTTTATTGGTGGACTAGATCTTTGTTTTGGTCGTTATGACTCGTATGAGCACAAAGTTGGTGATCACCCTGCTACGATATGGCCGGGTAAAGACTACTATAACCCGAGGGAATCAGAACCTAATTCATGGGAGGATACTATGAAAGATGAACTCAATCGTGAAAAATATCCTCGTATGCCATGGCACGATGTCCATTGTGCCTTGTGGGGACCACCATGTCGTGATATTGCTAGACACTTTGTTCAACGTTGGAATTATGCAAAGGTATTCAATTATTCAGTTTCTTTTTCGTTGAATTTTGTATTACTATTCTTGTGATCTAAATTGGTTATTATTTGTACTTGTTACAGAGAAGCAAAGCTCCGAATGAACAAACAATTCCACTACTTATGCCACAACAACATATGGTTATCCCACATTACATGGGCAGCAGTAAAGAACAAGAAGATGGAAAACCTGAAAGTTCAGAAGTACAACAGCTAATCAACAGACAAGATTCTTTTCCCTCTTTATCCGCATTTCAAGAAATCCCGCTGCTAATCCCTCAAGAAGCTGATTTAATGGAATCTCCTAAAGGACATAAGCATTACGGGTTAGGAAAATCTCACAATACTTGTGGTCAGTCAAGCAAACCGCCACGTGCTCCTTTCTCTTTCAAAAAATCCAAGATTGAACCTTCAGGTCCCGATATGCCAATGAGAGGCTTTGTAGATGACCAAGATACCTCAAATCATATGCACGGGAAGTCCATTAAATCTTGTGATAAGGAGTGGTGGGAGACTCAAGAGCGAGGTAACTTGGTTGGTTCTGCAGATGAATCTGGACAAATTGGTCCACATGTCATGTGTCGCTGCCAGGTCAGCTTTATATTTTCTGAATGCCCAAAATATCATGTTATCATTTGCATGGTATTGAGATTTTATATTCTTAGATTATAAGGAGTGTGAGTCTGTGGTCAGCTGGAACAAGTCAAGTCGAAGACAGCATTCACAATGCGTACTTTTCCCTTATTGAGAAAGCAGAACACTTGGTTTACATTGAGGTATTTCATAAGCTCATATATCAAAGATTGTAAATAAGTTGTATAGTTGCTGACCTTTCGGTTGTATTCATGAAATTTGTGGCCAGAACCAATTTTTCATCTCGGGTCTTGCTGGAGATGAGATCATACGAAACCGTGTGTTGGAATCTTTATACAGGCGTATTATGCGGGCTTATCAAGAAAACCAGTGTTTTAGGGTCATCATTGTTATACCGTTATTACCTGGATTCCAAGGTGGACTAGATGATGGTGGTGCAGCATCTGTAAGAGCTATTATGCATTGGCAATATAGAACAATATCAAGAGGACCCAATTCTATATTGCATAATTTATCTGATCGTCTTGGTCCAAAAGTTCATGATTACATATCTTTCTACGGTCTCCGGGCTTATGGTAGAATTTCTGATGATGGTCTTATGGCCTCCAGTCCGGTATCATTTTAAACCTTTACATTTAAGTTATAATAGTACACTACATTTAATTTTCATAATTTAGCCAAACTAAAGTCATCAAAATGAATACTTTATATTTCTATTTATAAACGATCTCCTATTGCAGGTATATGTGCATAGCAAAGTTATGATAATAGATGATAACACAGCCTTGGTTGGATCAGCTAATATTAATGACAGAAGTTTACTTGGATTACGTGACTCCGAGGTAATTTTAAGTTTATCTATCTTTTGTGTGCTTTATTTTTTTATTGCTACTACCTATGTTTTTTGTTCGTTGTATTACTGATGGCTATGGCCACTTGTGCAGATTGGAGTACTTATTGAAGATAAAGAATTTGTTGACTCGTATATGGGAGGCAACCCATGGAAGGCTGGAAAATTTGCCTTGAGTCTGCGTCTTTCACTATGGTCTGAGCACCTGGGGCTTCATACTAGTGAGGTTGCTTAATTATTAGTATCTCTTAGTATATGATATTAGTTCACAGTGTGGTAAAATGATCTTACGCTTATACCCTTTTTTATAGATTAACAAAATAGCAGACCCGGTCATTGAATCCACCTACAAAGACGTATGGATGGAAACTGCAAAGGTAACGGTCAAAATTATCGATTGACGTCCTTGCCAATTTTTTTTAATACATCTCTGACTCTAATATTATGCGTACACTTTACAATTGACAGACAAATACCATGATCTACCAAGATGTTTTCTCCTGCATCCCCAATGATCTTATACATTCTCGGTATGCATTTTTTCTTAGCAATTTCACCCATTTAGTTAACAATGGATCAAATTGTGCCATGTTTGATATCTAACGGGTCAAAAATTAATTACAAAGGAAAAGTGGGAAAAAGTGCTTCAGGTTAACCTGTTTGACATGCCTTCAAAGTTTTTGACTCATTACACAATTTACGTAACTCATCCATTCTGCCACCTCTAACTTTTCTATTACTGTATTAGTTTTATCATGGTTTAAGATTCCATCCATTAACGAGCACTGAAAACTAATACACAGAGCGTCTTTGAGGCAATGCATGATTGAAATGAAGGGAAAACTAGGACACACTACCATCGACCTAGGAATAGCTACAAAGAAGCTGGAATCATATCAAGATGGAAATGCCAAAGGTACGGATCCTACAGCTAGACTAGAGGGCGTGAGGGGGCATCTTGTTTCTTTCCCTACGGATTTTATGTGCAAAGAAGATTTAAGACCTGTATTTAAAGAAAGCGAGTATTATGCATCACCTCAGGTTTTTCATTAAACGTTTGTGCATCATGTAATGTTAACTAGCCAAAAACTGCTTCTTTGTTTTTGCTTTTCGGGTTAGAGTAGATAGAACATAAGAGACAACGAGACATTCATCACATTCATATTCGATTGTTATAATTGTATAGATCATCCCCTTTATTCATGTACCAAGACAAGAACTTGCCTAATCAGTGGCAGGCTTGTAACTTATAATTTATGTGACGAATGGCAAAAACGAATTTTGTAATAATTTTTGTATGAGTAAATTGCATAAATCGTCCTTAAAGTTTGGCCAAATTGCATGTTTCGTCCCAAACGTTACGAAAGTGCAAGGATCGTCCCTGTGGGAAACCTTTGGTGCAAGTATATGAAAGTTTTAATTATATAAATAACTTTATACTTTTTTCTATTTACGACTATTTTATATAACAAAATTTCTTTGTCAAATATCTAACAAATATCCACCAACTTCTTTGATAAAACATATACCGACGAGAAGACCTCTGAATTACGAACAAAACGAACCAAATATTGATATGTTTTGAGATATGTATGCTTTTATAAAAACATGGAAGCTTAATATATGATTACCCTATACTTTACTTCTTACAATAATTACCCTACTTCTTGCTATTTAAGGGTTTTTTATATAACAAACTTTGTTTATCAATTATCCGAAGACTTCTTTAATTAAAAATACACGTATGATTTTATATATCGAAAGACACCTTTACATATCCAGTAACTTTAAAAACCACTCTAAAGTTTATTTTGAATGAATCGCTATATAACTAATATATATATATATATATATATATATATATATATATATATATATATATATATATATATATATATATATATATACTAGTTGGTTACCCGCGCATAGCGGCGGTAATAGAAAATTTACTAACTCAACTCTTTACGCAATTTCCTACCCGCTTAGTAATTTCGTTTCACAACACTTTAAATGTATGTGTTCGTTGTATGTGTTCGTTGGGTTCTCGTAAGGCTTCCCGCAACACCATTTTCAACCTCAACATTCCTCTCATGAAAAGAGACAACACACTTTCCGAAATAAATAGTATTAGAATCGTATCAAGTTTATATTAATTTAAGGATTAAAGGTTGTAAACAATAATACATCAACATAAAATAAACCCACTAAAAATGTAGAAAACAAAAAAATTATAAAATATAACAAAATGTATGTTAAATTAAAGAGCACAAAATTTTAAAAAATATGGTGAAATTAGATCATAATAAAATTAAATTGATAAAAAAATATTTCAATTTGAAAATAAAAGTGATTTTTTAATCAAAAGGTGACACATGTCACTTTTTGATGTGATTCCCAAAAATAAGATGGATGGTCAAGATTGCACCTCCTTATCTTAATTTTTAATGGGTCCCACATTATAAATGCTTTATATAGTAGTATATATATATATAATCCGGATCGATTGAGAAGGTTTTTATTTTGAGAAGATTGAGAAGGTTTTCAAAAATGATAGATTTTTAACTTTGATTCAAGTTTTTCAAGCGTAAAACTCATTTTAATGTGATTATAATTCAAAATGTGTAAAAAAAAAATTCAAATCAATGTTAAAAAATATCTCGTTTTTTGCAATATAAGTAAAATACTGAATCTTCTATACAAATTTAAGAAATCATTACCATAACTCGATTTTAGCAATGATTTGTGAATCAAATTTGTGATTTATAGCTTTGATTCACTATTAAATGATGTTTACTTGTGAATCAAATCAAAAAATATGAATCAATTTGCTCGAACGTAGATTTCTCAATCTTCTCAAAATAAAAACCTTCTCAACGGAACCGGAGCCTATATATATATAACGTTAAGAGAAAAAATTTAAGTTAAACTTTCAGCAAACTAAAACCGCCTTCATAATTCTAGCAGAAAACGTTTTCGACAAACGACAAATACAGAAACTACGTCAAAACAACCTCGTCGCATCGCGCGGGGCCTGAAACAAAAAAATAAATACAAAAAACATCATCCCCTTATTGCATACGTACGATTTTATAAAAAATTGTTGATGTTTAATATATATTTAAAAAAAACATCTAAAACACACCCTTAAACTATCTAATAACTTTAAAATTTAACCACATAACATCGTAAATGCAATAATCAACAAAGAAAAACACAATGAATACAACAAAACCCCAACATATATAAAATTATCCTCGAAAACCCTTCAACTTAAAAAAAAATATTACAACAAAAATCAAAGAAACTCTTCAACTTAAAAAACACAACAAAACTCTACACATATAAAAATAAAAAAAATAGCTCTTATCATAAAATAACTCCAGAATTTAAATAAACTGAAATCAAAAATAAGCCTGCCACAACGCGCAAACAGCCTTCTTGCTTGTTTCCAAATTGTCATGTAAATTTCTTATAGATATACCACACAACCCGGAAAATATTGTCTCAACTACTTGATAAAATAAAGGGTTAATTGCTTAAAAATATATTATACTTGCCATTTTTTGTCATTGTATGTAGAAAACTATTTTTTTTGCCATTGTGCCGTTCAACTTTTAAATTCGTGCTATTGTATGTATTTTGTGACCATTTTACCCTCACTTTTTTGAAATTTTGAAGGGTAAAATTGTCATTTTACATGCAGAAATAGTCGCAGAATACACACAATAGCACGAATTCAAAAGTTGAGCGACACAATGGCAAAAAAAATAGTTGTTTACATACAATGACAGAAAGTGACAAGTATAATACATTTTAGGCAATTAACCCTAAAATAAATCAAACGCGGATACGTTTTTGCAATGATTAACAAGATACAATTTTTTTGAAACTGATTATTAAAAACCAAAATAAATTGAGAATTTAAGAAAATCATTTATGTCATTTTTTTCTTAAGTAACATTTAATTGTAACAGTTTTGGTTCCGTTTTTTGGTTCTTTTCTTGTATATAAAATTTCAGCCTTTCAAAAAAAAATTGTAACATTTTTGTTATATATTATTAGTAATAATATATAACAAAAATGTTACAATTTTTTTTTTTGAAAGGCTGAAATTTTATATGCAAGAAAAGAAAAAAAAAGGGAACCAAAACTGTTACAATTAAATGTTAGAAGATGCATTTGAAATATAAGTGGTAATTTCGAGGTCAAATACTCCAAAATGGAATATTTAATAGAGTAGATTATTTTCTACACGTACTTTAAGTCTAAAGCAGAATCAAGATCCACATTCTTAGTTGAACAATTCCAAGATTAAAAATAGGGTGCTAATATTGGTACCCATGGCCTACCGAATAGTATCAAAAATGTACAAAAGATTTCTTTTTGTACCCTTCTTTTACAGTACAACGCAGTTTTATATCAGGTTATGTTCCGTATTTTTTGACTGTTTCATACTTTTGACTCGTTATACTTTATAATTTTTATTCCGCGTTTTCAGTTTCACAGTTTTATAATATAAGCAAAATTATAAAAATTAAAAAAAAATAAAAAGACAAAAAAAACCCGGAAAAACAGGGAGGGTACAAATGGTCGTATAACACAAGCCTTAAAAATATTAACGCAAATCAAAAAACCATATTATAAGAAAGATTCGTATCGATATTAATTACTCCTGAAGTACTAATTAATTATACCGTACAAGAGTTAAAAAGTTTTATGGGTACCCATATTGGTACCCTTGGCCCACTAAATAGTGTTAAAAGATACAAAAGTTTTTTTTTTACCCCTTTTTTACAGTGCAACGTAATTTTTTATCAGTTTGTGTTCCGTAAATTTTGACAGTTTCATATTTTTGACCTGTTAAACTTTATATTTTTCGTTCCGTTTTTTCCGTGTCACAGTTTTATAACATATACAAAATTATAAAAAAACGCAAAAAAACCCAGAGGGGGTACAAATGGTGTTTCAGAAGGTACATATAATAACATAAGCCTTCATTCATTGTCAGCTTCGACAAAATTAAAAGGATGCTAAGTTTGTGTACTTGTAGTCATAGATCCAATGTAAGAGCACTCGGTGTAGTGGCCGGCGTTACTACACCCCACCAACGCGTTGCCCAACGGCGTTGGGCTCGGCGTTGGCCGGCCAACGCGCGTTGGGGTGGTTTTAAAAAAAAAATTAATTTACCCCCCTAACGGCTAGAATTTAAATTTTACTCTTTCCCCTCAATTTTGAAATGTTTCATTTTAGCCCCTAACGGCTAGTATTTATTAAAAAAATTAAAATTAAAATTTTTTCATTTTACCCCCTAAAACGGCTGATTTTTTTTAAAAAAAATTCATTTTACCCCCCTCACTCAACTCACTATATATACAACACATTACCAAATACAAAATCACATACAAATTCACCACTCTTCAAATACAAACATACATCTTTTTAGCAATCAAAAAAATGTCCGAATTTCCCAACAACGGTTTTATGAATCTCCTCACCGGGTCTGACGCGGAACAGTGTTCACACTCTCAATAAAACAAGAACAACAACAAGTTTTTCCGATGCAACAATACAAATCCTAAACGTGATTTAGATAATTCTACAAAAAAACCACCATATTCAATCAGAATATTCCAAGACAATCACTCAACCTCAACAAGTCGATTCGCCAAAAAAGGCGGTCGCAAGAAAAAAAAAGGGGGAAAATGTTGAAGACGAGCCCCAAGAGCCGGTAGCAGCGGGCCGTTGGCTACCGGTTCGAAAAAGAATTGCTTGGCATAATGTTACGTGGCCGTTTCCGAAGAAATTATGTAGAAGGTCACAAAAAGCTAGACACGTTTTGGTATCGGGTTTTTGAACGAGTTCATTTCGAAAAAATTTCTAATCCAGTACGAAGATAGTTGACTAGTAAATGTCAATACGTTGAATGCCAATTGACAAAATTCAACGCACGTACAAAGGCCAAACGTTTGAGGGAAAAGTGGCGACACTCTCTCGATGTGGATTATTTGAATCGGGCTAAAGTATTTACGTGACGGGCATTGAGGGGTCGCGTTTTCTCAAGAAGATGCTTGGGCCGTTTTGAGATTTCACCCGAAATGGGACGCACCGAAACAAGTTGACTTAACCGGAGACGTCCCCGGGGCTAGCCAGGAGGATCTATTCGGTCACGATGCACGACCACGTCCGCCCGGCAAACAACGGCCCGCCAAGAAAAGCAAATCCGACGCAACGACGAGCACCGGTGGAAGTGCGCGTGGACCAATTCGAGTGGGCTAATCGGTGGAGCAGGAGCTTCGCTGCAAACTGGAAGCCGCCGAAAGGGCTTTTCGGAGAAGCTCAGCCGAAAAGACCGCACACTAATGCGGTTGGAGGAGTTGGGGTTTCTAGCTACTAACACCAAGGATTTGGACGAAGATGACGCCTATTGGATCAAGAAGCAAAAAAAATTGAACAAAAACAAAATGAAAAATGATTTGGGTGACGAGGACGACGAAGACGAAGACGAGTAGTTTTTTTTTTAATTTCGTAATGTATTTTTTTTTCGTAATGTTTTTTTTAATTTCGTAATGTTTTTTTATTTCTTAATGTATTTTTTTTTTAAATTTTGTAATGTGTTTTTTTTTAATTTAATTTGTATGTTTAATTATGAATGAAATAGTTAGTTTGTTAAAAGAATGAAATAATTGTTTAGGGGGTTTTATGAAAATAAAGAGGTGAGTGGTGTTATTTGGTGTTATGATTAGGAGAGTGGTGTTGGTGTTGGTGTTGGTGTTGGTGTTGGTGTTGGTGTTATGCTGATGTGGCGCTGACGTGGCATTCTGTTTATCAAATATTACAATAATAATAATAAATGCTTAAGAAAACAATTGAATATTACTTCGCTTAAACATATATACTTACATGTATTAGATTAATAATAAATTTTAAACAAATACGAGTTATACATTCATGTATACATGCATGTGTCATTCTATTTAATATACGAGTGTAATAGAACATGAAGGTCACTGAAAATTATAGAGCAGCTCAGGTTTTGTTACCAAGAAAAATATTTAACTCAAATCTTGACCATCACTAAGAGTTATTGTAATGACTAGAGTGACGGTGTATAACGATAAATAATTATACTTGTGAAATTATTATTCTGATTTGATTTTTGCTGCAAAATTTATGTGTTCAAAATGAAAAATGATAAAAATACAACCCCTCTCAATTTTATCCAATAGCAACTAAAAAAAACAAAAACAAAAAATAAATAAAAAATAATGTAATACCGAATGAAATTAAAGTAAGATATAATATTCTTTTTGAAAACATTTGTATGACGTAGACTTATTTTTTTTTTTTCACCTTAATTAAAAAGAAATAAACATAAAGCTTCCAAATTAAATGCCTATTTTTCTCCTTGTTCCAAATTGAATTCCCTTTCACAGCTTTTTTAAATCAAATTAATTTCACTAATCTATTTTAAAAATTCATAATCACAACTCAAAATTGTTGACCTTGTTACACATTTCCAAAAGACTAATTTATAAGTCCTCAAAACTTAACATTTGTTCATTTTCATTTAGAGCACATGGTGCTGGTGATGAAAACTCGCGTTTTTTTCAAACACGTCACACGAAAACGCCAAACCCACACCTCGTCTTGCGTCGTGTCTCAAGCTGAACTTGCCAGCCCAAATGGTCCAGGAAAACGCCATACGACGGCGCGAGACATTGTACCGTGTCTCGCGCCATCGTGTATTTAATTTTTTTAAAAAAAAGCGGGGTCATCATAATATCAGTAAAAAAAGTAGTGACGTGACACCACTTTTTCCCATGACACGAGCACGAAACTCGACTATACCTTATGCTCTTGCAATTTACAATTTACAAAAAGACTAAAAATCCATTCCACGCACTCTTGTTACTTTTTCATTAAGTGGGTGTATGTTGTATGAGTTGAAGGGAGTGTTTCTTTTAATAGTACTTAATGTATGTTGTATGAGTTGAAGGGAGTGTTTCTTTTAATAGTTATTGTGTGTTTGATAGGTGTTGGTTTATCCGGATTTCATGTTTAGTTAGAGTCGAAGATGAGATGGAAAATGACAAAAAACGAAATTACTAAGTTACCCTCGTGTGCCCGACACGTGATTGGAGATAACGAGATTGTATAACGATCGTTAGAATTTTGGATTAGTAGCGTGCAAAAATTCAAATGTTGGGGAGGTCTGTAGTAATTTCTTTTTAGTGGGTATTAAACGTAAAATCTGGTTAAACCACAAGGACTAACGGTGTAATTTACTCAAGTATTAATCGGCAATATATATGTGCAGCTTTGTTTGTTAGTCTGGTGTTTTTGCCATTACTACAGCTGTACAAGTCCCCCTAGTCTAGTGTGTCTATTGCGTGCGATTGTTATTGCGTGCGGTAGATATCACTAGACTCAGGTTCCGGTACTCCTTGTATTTTTGCGCCCTCCGTGCTTGTCTTTCCGCGACGTTCCGTTGCCCTTGTTAGGTGGGACGTGGGTAACGTGGTCTCTTCGTGGCCTTTCGCCTTCTGACAGATTTGACTGGTTAGTCCAACTGCTTAACTGTCATCACTATCTTTTACTTTTCATCTTGGCCATTGACTTGGAGGTCATAGCCACGTGGAAGCATCTGGAAGGAGCTTGCACTTACTATACCGAGGGTATAAATACTAGGTGTGGTTTTCACTGTTTCCTTTTTCATCTTCTCGAATTATAATCACCATTGTTAAAAAGTTATTCAAGCTTTTCAAATTTGTTTCCTTTGTGCCCTATTTCAAAGAATTTTAGGCTTTCAGGTTAGGCCCCAATCCTTGCTTACTTTTATCATGATCAGTATTACAGATATAAAGTCGGTTCTTACTCTAAAAGCTTTAAAAAAATTGCAAATCGTATCATATTCCTGATGAAGTTCATCCACAATTGCCTAGCCCGAAACAGACAATTCATGAAATGCCTACTGGCAAAATAGGTGTATATACTAGGTTTTTCGAGTATGCCAATTTTCGATTACCATTTTCCACTTTTCTTGTTAACGTGCTCAGACACTATCACATTCATATAACCCAATTATCCGTTATTGGTGCGGCCAAAGTGTCTCATTTTGAGATCCTTTGCCGTGTTCACGGTTTTGAGCCAACGGTTGGGCTGTTCTGTTGTTTTTATGTTAATTCCAAAAACAAAGGCTGGATGTCGTTCAGTAAACGCCATGGAAATGATGCCGTTTGTTATACCAAACCTTAGACTCATTGAAGAGCTGGAATGATCGTTTTTTTTGGGTCGACGCTTTTGCTTGCCCCGCCTCCTTTCCGTGGAATAGTAGCAAAAATGTGTCGAAGGACCATTTTCCTAAGTCTTCCCAATATAACGTGAAACATTATGCTACCCTTGTTGCATATCCGGCTCCTTTTCATAAGTATCCGGAACCTTTCCTTTGTTTAATAGGAATTAGTCGTAACTATACCTTGGATGAAGATACTTATCCCCAGTTTCTGCGTGATAATGATGAGGGTGGGTGCTTATTATTATGTCTTACTTGTGTTATGCCTTTTTATCATTTTTGCTGACCGTTTTAATCTTTTCTCTTTTTGTTTAGAAATGGATTTGCTTTTCTTTATCTGAACTGCTGATCCTACAAAGGTGAGGGTTGGTGAGAAGCAGCGTGCGGAAGGTGAACCAAAGTTGTTAGATACCATTGTGAGGCATGCTGTTCCGCTCTTACCGGTTGCTCCTGCCGTGCCTCAAGCGAACTAGAGGCAAGCGTTGACAAGCTTTTTGACGAAGGAGGTAGTGGTGGTCAGACGGAGCAGGGTGATTCTGCGAGTGGCGGGCATGGTGTTGGTATTTTGACAGTTAGTGAAACTGCGGAGATTGTTGCTGAAGACGCAACTCCTGTCTAGCCAAAGCATCAAAGAAAAAGGAAAATCATTGTTTTTTATGCTGGTGAACCTTCACACCCTCCTAAGAAGTTAAAGGGAAGATTACGAAACTTTAACTGGGTCATCTGTTGCTGGTAAGTCTATGCCCGCGCTTCAGAGGTTACTTGTTGGAGCTGTGTTGAATTCAGAGGTTGGGATTGCGGCCTTACCTACCCTACCTTTTATTACTTCTTCTGTGTCCGTGACACCAGAGCGAGAGAGTGAGGATCAAACTGACTTTATAGCCGGGGCTAATCTCCGAACCATTACTGCTCCTCCAAGGTTTGTCACATCTTCAGATTCTTCTCACCATTCAGGTGCTAATATTGCGAAAGCTGAAGTAGATTCTTTTGTCAGGCCTTATATTCCGTTAATGACAGTGGCCACTACCGTTACTTCTACAGTTGATCCTGCTACAACTGTTAAAGAAAAATTTGTTGAGACTTCTGTTTTGGAGGTGATTCTTCTGGTGGTGGGGCTGACTACACCGTAGGTGGCTTTTTTGACCTTACTAGTAGTGACTTTATTGTTGGTGGTATCCGTACTGTCATTAGCCCTGATGTGGATCTTCAAAAAGTATATGTACCTCAGTGGAGTGTAACCAATGGCTCTCGCCTGGATGACGGTCGTACTTACCGCGATACGGTGGATGAATTCGCTCCTCCTAAGTTTTTTGCGTCAATCCGTGGGATGGATCACGACCAGCTTTTTACGGAGTTTAATGTAGGGGCTACTCGCCAAATTTCCCTCAGTGCTGAAGTGAGGATGCATGCAGAGTACAATATTAGAGAGAGGTGGAGATTGAATTCTGTTATGGAGGAAAAAAGTTCTTTGCTGAAGGCCAGGGATGCGGAAATTGAGGGTCTCAAGGCACAGTTGCTTGTGAAAGAAGCGGAAGCCGCGAAGGTCATCCGTCTCCGTGCCGAAGCCTCTAAGTTTGAGGCTATTGAGAAATCCCTGCAAGATGAAATGAGAGTTTTGAAGGATTGTAACACCACTCTGGAGAAGGAGAAAAGTGAGCTAAATGTGAAGGTGGTTGATCGTGCGGCTTCAGTGAAGGTTAGGGAGCAAGAGGCTGCTGATTTGGATGCTATGGTGACTTCCATTAAGTCTCAAAATGACAACCTTATTGACCAGGTATGTGTCTTTTACACTTGTGTATATTTTTTATTTTTCGATTTTCTTATTTGTGTTTCCACATAATTGCAGGTTTATAAGCTAGAGACTTCCTCTGCCGGACTTCAGGATAAAGTCGCGGCGTATGAAAACTTCATTGACCAGCTTAAGAAGTTTCAAGATGAAAAGATGGCAGTGGTAAATGAAAAGTTTGATAAGTTATGTGTCAATTTTGTTGAGATGGCCCTTCATCTTGAGGAGAAATTCTACCCGCATCTTTTGACTACCATTTCTGGACGTCGGTGGCTACTTACGCACGGCATAAAACGTGTCGTTGCCAAATGTTTAAATTCTACTGAATATCTGTCTGTTCTTGGAGCGGCGATTGGTAAAGCCGTCGAGAAAGGTATGCAGGAAGGATTATCTGCCGGAATTACCCACGGTTCGGAGGGTAGAAAATTGACCGACGTTGCTGCGTATAACCCATATGCGGAAGCTGATTATCTATCTGCCTTGCAACGCCTTCAGAGTGCCAATTTTTCCTTAATTGGGGAGTTAAAATCGAACAAAGATGCCAGCGTTGACACGATAATGGACCTTCTTCGTTTGGAGGACACTCTTGCTGAAAGATTGGGTTTGACTGAGTCGCATCCTAATGTTAATCAGCTGATGGTTCCTATCCATCATTATCCAGATCAGCGTGTTATTGGTGCTACTGCCTTATCACTTTCATTAGATGTTTCCAACTCCCGGGTCTGAAAGATCAGGGAAAATATTGGCAATCGTATATCCGCTCTTCGTGGTGTCTTTGTTCCTTTATCTGAGCCTTTGTCTGCTGTGACTTTGGAAGGTACGGAAGGTACTCCCGGTGCTGCTCCTGATACCACTACGGCCCTATCAGTGACTTTTATTTCCTTAAGCGCTATTCCGCCCATTTCTACAGATGATTATGAGGTTGCATATGCGGATGGTCAAGAGAGTGCGGGGGCGGATTGTCAAGCTGTAGTTGATGAGAATGTTAACCATTTTCCCAATATTGATGGCGCGGAGTTGAATATTCCGGAATGACTCTTCCCTTTTCATATGTTGCTCTACTAAGGTAGTTTGCCGTGACCGCGTGTGGTCTTTTTGCTGTGGCTTTTTATATGTGCATAATGTTTTTAACAGTTTTTATCCGTTATGTACCGGGGTAGTGTGTGACCTTTTTTGAATGCGGTCAAATGTACTTATACATTTTTAATGTTTTAATGCCTGACTATGACTTTTGCTATTGTTTTAATATTATGATATGTTTATTCCAATAGTCTCTGTTTGAATATTTTCGGGTTATTCTCCCTATACTGGGTTTGTAATACCTCTTATGTATACTTGAGTTAATTTTGAGGTTACTCGCCCTTTTGTTATACGGAATAACGTTTGTTTGGGTCATGCCCTACTGCGTGCGCGTCTTAATCACATAAAAAAGATAACTTTATAGAATAAAGAATGAGGAGTTTTACGGAAAATTTGTGAAGGCAGCTAGGCTTCACTTTTTATTGAAATTTCAAAAGATATTACAATGCATAAAATAACATAGATTGAAGTGCATTACACCCACTGCGGAGTCCGCATGGGTGAGTTGCTTACATTTTGTGAACATAACACTTTTTGAGGTTGCTGATGTTCCAAGTCCGTGGAAGATGCTTTCCGTCACGGTCCCTTAACTTATATGCTTCCTTTCTAAGTGCTTTCGTTACCTCGTATGGTCCTTCCCACTTGGGGCCTAGCTTTCCTGTGTCTTCTGCTCGGCTTGCATCATTGTTGCGGTACACGAGATCTCCTGGTTTGAAGCTTGTATTTTGAACTTTTGCATTGTAATATTTTTCCATTTTTGCTTTACTCCTAGCCTCGCGTATTGCCGTTTCCTCCCTTTTTTCTTCCAAGAGGTCAAGGTTGATTTGTAAAGCTTCATTGTTTTGTACCTGGTCTACTTCCGCTGTTCTGATTGTAGGCATGCCTATCTCTGCTGGAATGACTGCCTTCGTTCCATACGTTAATTAGAACGGGGTGTCTCCGTTGCTAGATTTTATCATGTGCGGTGTGCCCATAGAACATAAGGGAGTTCTTCCATCCAGTTCTTGCTCCTTGCTTCCAACCTTGCTTTTATTCCTTCACCCAAGCTGCAGTTTGCTCTTTTTATGAGCCTATTAGTTTGCGGATGTTTTACAGAGGCAAAATGCTGATTGATACATAGTTTTTCGCACCAGTCCTTAAATGGATCGTCTCGGAACTGTTTTCCATTATCTGAGATAATCTCTTCAGGAAGTTCGAACCTACAGACAATGTTGTCCCATACAAATTTTTTGATCTGATTGCCCGTAATTGTCGCGACTGGTTTTGCTTCAATCCATTTTGTGAAGTAATCCATGACTACTATTAAGAATTTGACTTTCCCCGGGCCTTCCGGAAAAGGTCCGGCTATGTCAATTCCCCATTTGTAAAATAGCCCTGGAGAAGTAATTGGGTTTAGTTTCTGCTGCGGATTCCTTGGGATGAGTTTATGAACTTGACAATCTTGACATGCTCTTATTAATGCTCTTGCGTCTCTGTGCATGGTAGGCCAATAGTAACCGGTCCGCAAAGCCTTGGCCACGACGTATCGTGTGCCTGCGTGCATGCTACAAGATCCTTCATGTATCTCTGTTAAAACATAGTTGGCTTGAAGTGGCCCTACACATCTTAGCCATGGGCCGAGAAAAGATTTCTTATAGATGATCCCATTAATGACTGCAAACCGCCATGACTTGCGTCTTATTGCCCTTGCTTTCTTCATATCCGCTGGTAGAGTTTCCTCCGCGAGGTATTTGTAAATAGGAGTCATCCATGTGTCTCCTTCTTCTTCTACCACCGTTAATATTTCTACTTTACTGATGGACTTTTCTTTTAATTCTTCGACCAATACTTGCTTACTTAAGTACGCAAAGCTTGTGGAAGCTATTTTGCTTTGAGCATCAGCTTTTTGTTTTCACTTCTAGGGATTTGTTTAATTATGAACGCCTTGAAGCCACCTGTAAGTGCTTTTACTTTTTACAGATAACGGATCATGTCGGCCTCCTTTACAACATACGTTCCGTTCACTTGATTGGCCACTAAGCGTGAATCCACATTTGCTTAAAGGTTTTTCACACCCATTTGTTCCGCTATCCTTAGTCGATCGATCAAAGCTTCATATTCTGCTTCGTTGTTTGTTACATCAAATCTGAACCTTAAGGCGTAAGTGAATTCTATCCCTTCTTGGGTTTGTGAGTATTAGTCCTGCTCCGGAACCATCCGTGCAGGAGGATCCGTTCGTAAACAGAATCCATGGCTCCGGGAGCTCCTCTTTTTCTTCCATCGAAGTGTCTGGAGAGTCCTCTTCTGGTCTTTCGACTATGAAGTCTGCTAATATTTGTCTCTTGACTGATACCCTGGGCCTACAATGTATTGCATATTCTCCTAATTCAATGCTTCACTTCTGCAGCCTTCCTACTACTTCTGGTCTTGATAGTATCTGTTGTATAGGCTGGTCCGTGATTACTATTATTGGGTGTGCCTGAAAGTATCTTTTTAGGCACTTACTAGCATGTACTAAAGCCAGCACCAACTTTTCCATTGACGTGTAGTTTAGTTCTGGACCTCTTAATGCCCTGCTAACAAAGTAGATGGGCATTTGTTTAGCTTCCTTTTCCGTCATCAGGACTGCGCTTACTGTCTCTTTTGCTGTGGCCAAGTACACAATAAGCTCTTCTTTTTCCATTGGTGCCGTTAGCATAGGGAGCTCAGCTATTAGCTATTTCATTTGTTTAAACGTCTCTTCCGCTTCCGTTGTCCAATGGAAATCACTTTTCTTTGTGCATTTTTTCAAAGTTTTAAAGAACGGTAGTGATTTCTCTGCTGATTTGGCCAAGAACCTATTCAGGCTTGCGAGCTTTCCGTTTAACTTTTGCACGTCCTTTAGACATTTTGGGGATGGGAGACTTAGCACAACGTCCACCTTGTCTGGGCATACTTTCAGTCCTTTAGAGTTGACTTTGTATCCTAAGAACATTCCTTCTTCCACCCCAAAGGTACATTTTTTAGGGTTTAGTTTCATGTTAATTTCCCTTGGTGTTTTAAATGTTTCTTCTATGTCTCTAACTATCTCGTCTTCCGTGCGGCTCTTGATGACAAGGTCATCTACGTACACTTCCAGATTTCTGCCAATTTGTTTATGGAACGCTTTATCCACCAGACGTTGATAGGTTGCTCCGGCATTCCTCAGACCAAACGGCATTTTCGTATAGCAGAATATTCCTTGGCTTGTGATGAATGCGGTTTTTTTTCATCTTCCTTTGCCATTTGTATTTGATGATAGCCTTTACATGCGTCTAAAAAGCATTTGAAAGGGAATCCGCACAAGGATTCCACCTTCCAGTCTATTTCCGGCAGCGAATAACCGTCTTTTGGACATGCTTTGTTTAGATCTTTGAAATCGACGCACATCCTCCAACTGTCATCATGCTTTTTACCATTACTGGGTTGGACAGCCAGTCATGGTAGTGTACTTCCTTCATTATTCCTGCCTCGACGAGTCTCTCAACTTCCTCTTGTATTGCCTGGTTTCTGTCGGCCGCTTGCCCTCTTTTCTTTTGTCTAACCTAGGAACATCCCTCCTGTATGTTTAGGCGATGCTCCGCAATGTGTCTTGGGACACCAGTCATATTCGCGGGCTTCTAGGCAAAAATGTTCAAGTTGCGCTGGAGTAGTCCACACAACTTGTTGCGGCCTTCCTTGGTGAGGGTGGAGCCAATCATCACTGTTTGTTCTGGATACTCCGGGTTTATTGCTATTTTGACTCTTTCTTCTATTACTGGCTTGGTAGCTGATGAGGTTTCTTCAGGTCCGGAGACCACCGCGCATTCTAGCGGAACCAACTTGCTACTCTTTAGGGTAATCACTCCCTCTTCCATCGGGATCTTTAACATTCCGTGAGCTGTTGACAGAACTGCTTGCAATTTTCTTACTCCTGGTATTCCAATAATTCCATTGTACGGAGACGATGATCTTACAACCATGAAATTCATCCAGGCCGGAGCAGAGTGTTCTTCATCTCCAATCTTAACCAACAATTGTATTTGCCCTATTGGCCATATTATTTCACCACTGAATCCAATCAAAGGAGTAGTGGCTAGTATCAATTGTTTTTTAATTTCCAGACGGAGTCGGCTAAAATAGTGCTCATACAAAATTTCTGAGGCTGATCCGCCGTCTACATACATACAGTGTACACAGTGGCCTCCTATTTCCGCCTTTATGATCATTGGGCCTTCCGTTCCTTCATCTTCCCCAGGGGTGGAAACAAGATTTCTAGATTAGGAGAGAAACTCTGTGTAATCCTTTGTCTAGCTACCATTTCCCAGGGTTAGACCATTAGGATAGCTAACGCTTTTTCCTTCCCGGAAGTTTCTCTTTTCTTTACCACCTTAGGCTGTTCTTTTCCGTTGTTTTGTTCTAGTTATTTAATTAGATGCGACAACTTTCCTGCTTTTAGCATTTCCTCTATCTGTTTCTCCAGGTGCATACATTCGTTTGTGTTATGCCCTACTTCACCATGAAACTCGCAAAATTTTGCATGGTTCCATTTCTCAACCGGGGTTGTCATCGGTGGTGGAGCTTTGAATTTTCCTTTTTCTAAAGCGAATTTTTTTGAGGGTTTTTGTGAGTAAGGAAAACCGATCCTGCTTCCTTTCTGACCTTTGTTGGTTTCGGAAACCTCCTGTTTTGAAATTTTGCTTTTGGCTGCCTTCATGCTGTTTCCATGGTGGAAATGTTTTCTTTTGTTCGTGATTTGAGGTTTCCACTTCCCCCCTGAGGAAAGATGTAGTAACTCTTATCATTTCATCAACTGTCTTCGGGATTTTGTCATGGAGACGTTTGATGAGCGCAAGGTTTGTAATTCCATGCACGAATCTGAAGATTCTCATACATTCTGGAGCCCCCTTGACATCCCTGCTTTCCAGTTTGTATCTTTTCACAAAGTCTTCCGTAGACTCTCCCTCCCGCTGTTTGATGTTATGGATTTCTATGGGATCTTTAATGCATTTCTTCTGTTGAAGATAATTTTCCAAAAATGATTTCTTCAGATTGTCATAACTATCTATTGATCCCGGCAGAAGGTCATCAAACCACACTCTCGCATTTCCCGTTAGCATAGAGTTAAACATGTGGCAACATGTTGGCATGGCCCATCGTTCTGTTTTTGCTGCCGCCTAGAAGATTTTCAAATGATCTTTCGGATCTTCACTTCTGTCATATGTCTTGATATGGCTGGGCATCCTTGTTTTTGGGAAGTCGAAGTAACGGATTCTAGGTGTGAAAGGATCTACTTCCTCACATACCCATGACTGGGACAAGTCATACTCTTCCCTACGCGATTTCTTCCCCTTTGATCTTGACTTCCAGTGCCCGCCTTCGCTATCCTCACTTTCTGAGAGAGCTTCTATGCATTTTGAATGGGAGTTCCGGCTGTAGCTGTCTGAGCGTGCAGACACACTCTTCCCCCTACTTCCTAGCCTTTTAAACACGCCTCCTTTTTTCGACCTTTGCCTTGGTGATCTTGACCGCTCACGTCTTATTCTTGAGAATACACTAGCTCTTGGGCTTTGGGAGCACCTAGATCTGTGCCTTTTTTTGTGTTCCTTGGTGTCCATCGTTTTTGACTCGGAGTACCACGATGTTTTGGAACATCCTTCAAAGTTAAGCCGGGATTTTAGCTCCTTCAGCTTTTCACTTTTTTCTTTCTCCCGATTAAACTTCTCGGCCATGATTGGCAGCAGCTGATTGTAATTTTTGTCGTAATATTCTTGGAGGGCTGCGTCGGACACGGGTCCAACTTGATCTTGCGTAGCTGGCTCCTTTCCTCTCTCAACTGTGTTCCGCACCGCCGACGTGGGTTGACTAGGAGTGGTTTGTTCATGATTGCTCATGGTGAGTATTTTTGTAGAACGCAGTTGTATTCTGGTCCCACGGATGGGTAGATCTGGAGAGTTATTGGACCAGGTCCAATGATGAGATCTTGTACTAAATTAAGTAATAAGATGATTTCCTGCACGATGAAAGGTAAACCGTTAGTCTTATCGTAGGGACGAACCTCACGATTGGAATCCGACATAAGGGTAAGTAAACATATTTGTCAGAGAATGTTAGAGTGTGTGTGTATGAAATGTGGTCAGAAAATCCTACCTCATGGGGTGTCAGAGTACCCCTTTTTATAGGTGAGCCAAATATTAGGTTTTCCTAATATTTCGCTCATTTATGTTAGTGGGCCGAAGTGGGACCCTTATCAGATAAGGGTCCACAGTAATCGTGTCTTGCGAACATGGGTCCCCTTCCACGGATGTTGCTTGGTCCGCAGAAGGCCTATCACGTCCGTCTTATTTCTCCCGGGTTGCGCCAGCACGGGACTATGCTTAGTTTGGGCCTGTCATGCTTTGCGATTATCTTGTTGGGCTTGGGCCCCTATATAATTTATGTAATCAAAGCCTAAAGGCCTGTTACACGTGTTATACGTCATCAATCATCATTCTTATCATGATAAGGTATAACTTTGGCTTCATTTCCATTATTTGTTGGTGCGATTATTTGGCTTCATTTCCATTATTTGTTGGCTTCATTTCCATCAATCATCATTCTTACGAGTACGTGTCTGTCTAATTTGTGCTCATTTATTTGATATATGAATTTTCTAGGTCTTGATTTTAAGGTTTTTGAGGTGATTTATGTGATTTTAAAGTTACCGTTAATGAATTTTATGGTTAATTAACGGTGAATTGCATGCGAAAGTAGTCGAAGATAAAGAGTAACACTTATATGTAGGGATGGCAATGGGTCGGGGAATTTCAAGGATCATGTTTTCCGTCCCCATCCTCAATCTCAATATCCATCCCCATCCCCGACCCCATATCCGACGGGGATTAAAATTGAAATCCCATCCCCGTCCCCATCGGGGACGGGGATCCCCATCGGAGAATCAAGGATTCTTTTTTTCTCACGTATAATTAAATCTTTTGTAATTATCCAACTTCATATTTTTTTGCACTTGACAACCGTAACATCCAACAAAGTATAATAAGCATTGAAATAGAATATAGAAATTAGGAAATTAAAGATACATAACTTAAAAAATAGTATTGCATACTTCATACATGCATCAAGAATTCAAGACCTGTTGAAACAAAAGTATAAGTTTACAAGTCAATTTGTGGAAACTACCAAGAGAATTCAAATCAACCCATATATTATAAGTGATGTTTAAACTTGTTAGGATATCATTTCATCACCAAACACAAAAATAAGAAAAATAGATTTTAGAGAGAG
>BQNB010089443.1:1906-27405 GCA_026074375.1 Tanacetum coccineum
AGTTAACAAAATAATAAATTTTATTTTTTCGTCTTAATAAAGGTTTTAAGAATCCACATGTTTTAGGGATTTTAAAAGCTTGTTCTTTATTTAACAAAAGTTTCTGTTTTGAAATTTTGTTTAGAAGGTCTTGTTTTATCATAAGACTAACATCAAAACCATGTCGAGATTCTGAAAAGGTAATTTGATGGTTTTCATCATCATCTTCTTGCGAAGAATGATCAGGACTATTTGTTATAGAGCTCATTGTTCAAGGCTCTGATACTAATAATTTCGGGGCGGACATTGAGTCATTGCAGATGCAGGATTTATAAAAATAAAGGAATTATGAAGTCCTTTATTAGCAATAAAAACAAGAAGAAAATTATTCATTCTTGTAGTGCCTTTATATTTGCAGGGCAGCAGCCCTTTGTCTAAAGGTTTTTAGACGTTCTTGCAAACAAGCTTTAAAACGTCTCTTTTGAGTCGTTTTCTATGATTGTGTCTGTGATTCATGAAATAATACCCCAGATTAGCTTCCGCTTCTATATTGTCAAAATGGGGGTGTTACAGAGTGGTATCAGAGCTCACGGTTATAGAGAACAAGGTTAAAACCTTAACTATAACTACTTTTTCTTTTGCCATCAATGTCCATGTGCCACTACATTCCCTGAATTGTAAAGATGCCACTACTTTTTTCGAATAGTATGTAAAAATACATAACTACTATACTATTATATAAGTAACTTATGTTATTTACTACTGGGTTGTTACAATCATGTCTTCGTCCCCTCACTCCACTATCGTTCCCTCTGATTTTGATAATAATGATGTTATTCCACCACTCCAAGTTATTATTGCTCTACCAGCTGTTTTACCACCATTTCTAATATTATCACTATCACCAATGTTTGATTCTCGAGATTTCTTTCCTTCCGAGAAGATTTCATCACCTAAAGACACTAAAACACCTATATCTCCATCTTTATCAGTAGAATCTTCATAACCGATTAGGTCAACTGCACCACCAAAAGGAAA
The DNA here is from genome assembly GCA_026074375.1 of Tanacetum coccineum. Lineage (NCBI taxonomy): Eukaryota > Viridiplantae > Streptophyta > Magnoliopsida > Asterales > Asteraceae > Tanacetum > Tanacetum coccineum. The sequence continues at coordinate 2,924 of BQNB010089443.1, forward strand.
AATTTTGATAGAAAACAAAGCCAGCCTGTCACATATGCTTTTTAACGTCTTTTCCCCACGCTAACTGCCTTTTGTACTATGTCGACAATAATTGCATCAGACTCTGTCCCGATTATCCTATCAATGGAATAACAATCCCTTAAACTGCTGCCGGAATGATGATGTAATTATTTAAATTTATTCAAATAGAGTTCCTCGAATGAGGAATACTCAGAATATTTTCATAATACCACATTCAGGGTGTCCACTCACAATACATTTAAAGCAATAATACAAATGCTAAGTTGTGTAGGTTTTTTAGGCCTGTTTTTTATGATGCCTTCAACTCTATGAGGAGGTCTTCTTTTATAATTACAATGATAGTTAAACCTGATAGCTAAGTGATAAGCTTTACGGCTCTTTAGGCATATTTCTTTATTTGAATTAAAATTTCTTGTCATTATTGTTTATTAATTTCACTTATGTCAGTATTACTTTCGCATAGGCCTTTCAATATGCCGTTTTATTGATCAATTTTTTCAAGTCAATCAATAATCTTTGATGATGACTTTGTTATATTTCAAGGATGTCAGTACTCACGTAGATTTGATGCTAGCCATGTATTCATACCAATAACTATGTGAGTTGATCCTGAATTTTGTTTAAAGCAGTAGTGAAATTATTAATTTTCACCTTGTAATTGAGGTTCTATTGAATTTTTCAAGATTATTTATAATGATCTTTCGACTCTGTCGACTTAACATTAAAATCTTTGAGTAATTAACGTATCTACACAAGTCCATTTCTATGTCCTTTTTGGAGTTGAAACCAAAAAATTTATTGAACGTCAGAAATCTTAGATTTCGAGTATATTTTCACTTTGATCTTTACTGAGATCCATAATCAGATAGAAGTTGAAATTCCTCAATAACCAATTTTCTTCCAACAATTTGATTGATATTGTTGTTGAATTTACTAAACGTTAGCGACGCTAAGAAATTAGCAGTAACTGGAAAACGATATTTTCTGGAAGTTGTCAATTCCCTTCCGTCTAATTTTTTGAAGTTTTAGGATTTTTTCCTTTTTTGTATATGTGCGGGTATGGCACAGTTTAAAGAATTTTGAACAGCTCATCCGTGAAGGATTTTATGTAGATCTTCTTTTAGAGAGTCTATATTTTGAGACATTATTCTCATACTTTTACTTATATTTAAAGAAGATGCTTCTCCAATGTGGGGTGTTTCTCCTATGTGGAGTTTATTTCTTCTAACTTGGGTTGATGGTTTTTGACCAATTAATTTTTTATTTTTAGCAATGTCGATTGCGCCCAAGTTTCATCACTAGGTTTTAACGTAGCAAATTTGCAACCTTCAACACTACCTATTCGTAAAGAGGTCAATCGATTTAGATATACTTTTTTCATTTTGTAGTCAATGTTGTGATGACTGGAAGTCAAAAACATATCGACTAATAGAGTGAATGCTAAACACCTTGTTGCCATGGTTTTTCATAAGATCTGATCTTCAATTCAAACTCATGAACAAATGGCAAGATGGTCGATCTAGGTCATTATAATCCAAACTTAACCATATTATAAAGGAATAAACATAAACATAAATCGAGAATAAGCAAGAATTCCTCTTGCAAATCAAGGCTATAATCCTTTCTGGACTCAATTCATTATCTAGGAAGAACATTTTTATAGGAGTGTCATGATCACTTCTAAATTCTGATTTAATTAGAATTTTAACTGCTCCTAAATGGACGCAACTAATTTTATTTTTGATGTCAGAATTTATTTTTGATAAGCTTTTGTTTATTTCATCCTTAGTGATTAAGGGTAAGTAAACAGCTCCTGTGGTTTCGGAAATGTCAACATGCATTTCTTTAGAGTTAACAAAATAATAAATTTTGTTTTTTCGTCTTAATAAAGGTTTTAAGAATCCACATGTTTTAGGGATTTTAAAAGCTTGTTCTTTATTTAACAAAAGTTTCTGTTTTGAAATTTTGTTTAGAAGGTCTTGTTTTATCATAAGACTAACATCAAAACCATGTCGAGATTCTGAAAAGGTAATTTGATGGTTTTCATCATCATCTTCTTGAGAAGAATGATCAGGACTATTTGTTATAGAGCTCATTGTTCAAGGCTCTGATACCAAAAAAGGGGGTGAATAAGTGTTTTTTTTGTGAGGAGGCTTGCCTCTTTTCTTTCTCGTTTGCTTGTGTTTTTGTGATTGTCCAGGATTGTCTCGGATTTTTGAAGCCTCTCGTGCTCGTGGTTTTTTTCTTCGATCACTCGAGCTTCAAATCCTCAGCTTCATTTGGGAAATCCAATATCCTAATCTTATCGACTAACGTTTATCTTTAAGCATACTTAATAAACGGCTTAGGATTTACGTAGAGACCCTTCTTAAAACATTGAGGACAATGTTTAATTCTAGTATGGGGGGGGGGGATCTATCGATTTTATTGTGCCTGCAGCCGTTGTTTTCACGTAATCCCGTTTTTACCACTAAAATTTTGAAAAAAAAATGAAAAATTTTCAAAATTTTCAAAAATAAAATAAGTGTTTTGTCATAATTTTGACTTTTCTGCTGGGTAGAATGAGAATAAATTTTGACTAGATCGAGCGTGTTGAGCTCTAGGTCATTCCTTAACGTTTAGGCTAAGCGTTCGCGGATTTTCGCGAAGAACGAAAAATAATAGAGTTAAGTATGAGTGGGATGCTAAACAAGGATTAGTTGGAAATCTTAAGAGCTCATGTATGTAATTTGTGGCTTTTTCTCCCATAAGCTCCTAACCGGATTAATAATACCTACTATTTTTTGAGATTAAACTTAAATCAACAATTTTTATGTAGTATATAGCAAAAAGTTTAGTCTTAGTTTAAACTTATACTTGAATTTTTCAAAAAAAAATCTTCTCTAAAAAAAAGTATATATATATATATATAATGAAAAAAAATATAATAAATATAAATTGTGGGCTGATAAAAGTTTGATGTATCTTGCCGGCTCACAACCGATGTTGCAGCCTTCTAAAAGGTCGAGGGTTACAATTGTATCAATGTAATGTTTAATATTAAGTTTGAATTACTAAATAGATCTATTTTTGTTAAATTTAAATATGCTTTTGAAGTTTGAATATTCTATTTTAAATAAGCTATGTGTATACGGGAAACCTAAGAGTTTTTGAGACCTAAGGTCCGTGAGTCCCGATACTAGTCTCTGTGGGGTGTCAAAAGCCTGGTCACTTAGCCGCAAGGTTGGGATGTGCCGAGACGAAAGTCGCTACATGGGATGATCTCGCCTTCAAACTCATTATTCTCGGGTGGAACGTGAAGCATAGAATTTTGCAAAAACGTTGATCCATGGTTGAAATTCAAAATAGCACATTCACCTAAGATATAATAATCGTCGGAAGTGAAAAGTTCACAAGTTGCAAATATGAGTAGTGTTAGCATCTTAACTGATATTTAACGGTGATTTCGGTTAAGCTTGGTTTGGAGCGAGTGAAAAGTCGGGGACGATGAATTTATCCTTTTTGGGGCATTCTCGGATCGAAATGCATCTTGTTCTATGATCCCTAAAGGTTATGAAAATAACGAAAGTCAAATTAGTTAGTTGCTAAAAAAAGAGAAAATAGGAAAGATACAAAAATTAGTAGGAATAAGTGTTTATCTTTAAAAATGGTAAAAACGGGGCTTTTCTAAACTCTTGATTCTTTAATTCCCCTCGATGAACACTTAGCTACTTTTCGAGGTAATTAGTCGAGGGGGATCGGGATTCTTAGTTTTCTAAGTGCTTACTTATAGCATTGCGTGAGGACACGCAATATCTTAGTATGGGGGATTTTAGTATGCGTTTAATTACACATACCTTTGACCACTAAAATTGGACTTAAATGACTAAAAACGTACCAAAAATACATTGTATTTGTATGTTTTACATTTGTATTATGCAGATAATGGATATCCAAGAAAAGGACAAACATTAAAGCCAAAACGACAAAACCGAGCACGAGAATGGAAAGAGCGTGAAGCAAAAGTCAAAGTCAAAGACAAGTCAACAAAAAGTCAAAGCCAAAAGTCAAAGTCAAAGTCAACCCCGAGAAGTGGATTTGGAAAGAGCATCGAAAATCGAACCGGAAAACGTAAACTGCCAAAAGTGGGAACCACCCGTTACCCCTAGTGGGCGCCCGGGTCAAGCACACTACCATTATAAAACCCCTTTTTTATGAACCAAACTCTTATTTAATAACCCTCTTTGCCCAAATCCTTATAACCCTTAAATCAATAACCGGCCCAATTTAAACAAGGCCCAAAAACCCCACAGAACACTTAATGTTAGTCCATTCAACCCTTACACGTTAGTCCTTTAAGGACATATACGGTTTGTAAACATTTACAAACTACAAGGACCAAAATTGCACACATTAAGGACTACGATTGCAATACACTTATAAACCTTCAGAATTTACCAAAAATTGTAAGGTTTTCAACTCACCTTGCTTCATGGTTAAGAGTTGGCTAGTCCAGGATCAAACAGTTTCTGGTAAAGACTAATCAAATTTGTTGATAGCTGATAGTTTGCTAAAAACTATATGGTTATCAATGCACCATGTTATGGCAATGAAGCATTGACTAATCCAAAAGCAAACGGCTTTTGGTAAAGACAAGTCAAATCCGTTGATAGTTGGTAGTTTACTCAAAACTACAAGGTAATCAATTCACCTTGTTGTTTACAATAAAGAATTGGCTATCCCAGAGCAAACGGCTACTGGTAAAGGAATACCAAATCCGTTAATGGCTGGTAGTTTGCCAAAAACTACAAAGCTAACTTAGTTGGATGTTGCTGAAAAGATATGTTGCTGATGAAGATGGATAGCTGAAGATGTCAAAATTATTAAAGATCAAGACCAAGATTTGACAGAGTGTTTGGATACATCCTCCAAAGAGCTTAAGAAGAATAAACTGAAGAAACATGAAGTTAAACAAGTTCAACAATCATGTTTAGGGGAGGATTGTTGGGAATTATGCATTCCTGACTTAGTACCGTTAGTTATATTAGTTAGTACCGATAGTTGTAATTAGTACTGACAGTACAAAATAGTTAGTACTGATCAGTTAGTTAGTACTGATAGTATAAAATAGTTAGTACCGTTTAAGAGATATGCATGAGATATTATAGGAAAAGATATGCATTATCTTTTACGCATTTTGTAAGTCTGTTAGGGTTTATCCTTGGTCTATAAAAGGAACCCTACGACATTAGAAGAAGATATAGATCTCACATACAATCTCATATCTCATAGTTAGTAATCTGTAATTGTTTTAGCAGATTAATATAAAAGTTTAGTTATCAATATTCATTGTTTTTCTTAGCATTGTAAGTTAGATTCCGCATAACTTATAGTGTTTATAGTCATTGTTTCTCCTGTAGTTTGTGTGGATCTATCCATATTAGCTACAACCCTTAACCAGGTAGAAAGATCTATATTCAAAGGGATCTACACTTAATATTGCTTAGTAGTCTTAGTTAACATCTGGTTTTTAAAAGTTTTAGCTTAAAACAGTTTGAATCAAGTTAAAAAGTTAAAATTAGTTTTTAAAGGGGTGTTTGGTTTAACTGATTTTGAAGGTCAAAACGGGTCAAAATGATTTAAGTCTTTTGGGTCACCTTAGTTTAACTTGAAATCATCATAAAATTCAGTTGTTAAAAGTTTTTAAGTGTTAAAACTCAAAATTAAGGTTTTAAGAAAGTGTTGTTTGAATCTGCTTATTTGATCATGCTTTTTAATCTTATGAAAAGTTTGATGTTTATGTGTTTATGCAAGTGTTAAAACAAGTTAGCATAAAAAAACCTTAAGCCTGCAAGTTATTTTAGTGTTTTGCTAAAAACTGTCAAATTATTGCTAAGTGTCCTAAAAAGAAGAAACGGCTTTTTCATTTGATCATTGTTGTTTATTCTTAATTTCAAACTCTCTTTTGATTCTTGTTATTTGTTCTTTGATGTAAGAGCTTAATCTGTTTTGAGTTTTTAAAGCCATAAGGATCTGTTTGTTTGCTTATTTTTAAGCTCAAAAGTGGTGGTTTGTAAAGATTGAAAAATTTGCCAAGTGTTGAAATCTTTGAGAAACAGCTTTTTCATGAAGCTTTTTAAGGGCTTATTTGAAATTCAAACTGCTTTTTGATTGTTGATTCTTGTAGCTTTTTGGATAAGCTTTAAGGGCTTATAAGTTGTAAAGCCATAAGGATCTGTCTTTGAGCTTATTTTTAAGCTTAAAAGTGCCCCCTTGCTGTTTTGTTATCAAGTTTAGCCAAATAAGCTCATTTGCTTATTTAAGCATATTGGCTTATTAAATTTGCTTATTTTGTGTTCCATTAAGCTTATTAGGTTAGATTAAGCCCATTTTAGCTTATTCTCTTTAGTTTAGAGCTTATTGAAGCTTATTTGCATTTTAGCTTAAAATTTCTAAGTTTCATAGCTTTTTGATGATTCTGCCATTCTAGCTTATTGTAGTTGCTTATTTTTGTTCTTAAGTGCTTTTTAGATATGCCTTTTTATCTGTTTTAGCTTAATTCTCTTTTTGGTTTGCTTATTAGGCTTAAAAAATGCAAACAGTTAGCATTTTATGGTTTAGTAGTGTTTAGCTTATTCTGTCCCTTTAACTGCTTATTTTGTGCTTATTCGTGGTTGATAAAAAAGGTGTTTTTTTTGTAAAAAGTGCTTATTTGTTGCTCTTTCAAAAAGTTATAAAAAATGGCAAAAACAAAAACATTTGGGATTAGGGAAAGTCCTAGGTTAGCAAGGCTCGAACCCGGGGACCTCACCCTTATCACCAAACGTTTTTTACACACCACACGCGCTACCAACTCGCCCTTGGGACTTTTTCAGTTTAAGTTTGCAAAACCAATTCTTTATAGTAGTTTTAGCCAGTTTAGCTTATAAGTCGTTTTTGGCTTATTTCACAGCTTATTCGATAAGCTGTTTTTCCAATCTTATTTTTATTAGATCCCTCAATGTTCAAAGCACTTTTGCAAAAAAAATTTAGATTTTTATTAAATAGTTTAGTATTTTTAAACATTTAATTTAATTTAAATCGTTTTTAATTCATAAAAAATTATAAAAAAGTCAAAAAAATAGAATTCTTTTTTAGAGAATTTTCTTTTAACATTTAGAACCTAGGAAAATTAGATTTGCTTTCGTAGGGTTTAAATTGCAAAATTTGATTTTTTTTAAGAACGGGATTGAATCCTGTTCATGTTTTTATTGTTTTTAAGCTTAAATCTTTTCCGTTTTTGGTCTAGTTTTCTTTGTTCTAGCTTTTTAGTCAATTAAGACTTATAAAAACCAAAAAGATCATTTTAGGACTTAATTTTGATAATTTAGGATTTTAGGTCCTATTTAGGATTCCCGTTTTGCGTTTTTAGTTAAAATTTGTCTTACCTTAATTGTTTTTAAGTTTTTGCCTTATATTTTCCGTAGTTTTTGAAATCCAATCTAATCTTGTTCCATTCAAGCATTGATTCTCAAAACGACTCTCGACTTTCAATTGCATTCCTCGTTGGGGGATAACGACCCAAGAATCATACTCCTGAATTACTATAATTGTGATTTTTTGATTATTATCCCCTTATATTATATTATAAAGTAAGAACTGAACATTTACTTGATGATTGGTAACATCACACTGATTTTTGACAAGCTCATTCATCATCTTATAGAACCTTGAGTAATACGATTCAAGTGATTCACCATCCCGTGATGTGAATTTTCTAAACTCCCAATATAGATTGGTTTCAAGATCTTGAACATTGATTGATTCACCCTGTTTCAACCTTTTAATAGATTTCCACATCTCACATGCATTTGGACAAGCATCAACTATGAAGTAGATATCATTATCTATCCTTGTGAGAATTATATGAACAGCTTCAGCTTTAGCATCTAATTGGTTCCTTATGTCTTGTGACACATTCTTATAGTTCTCCATGTACCCTTCTGTAGTGGTTTCTGAACTACCTTCTGCAACTGGAACAGTCTTCTTAGTCCATTTGAATTTGTAAGGTGGATTCTAGAGACAATAGTGGATGTGTTCATAGTTAGGTTTAGTGTCGATGTATCTTTTGATTATGGATTTCCACTAAACTTAATTACCAGGTGCTAACATTGGTGAACGATCTTTACCACCTGCTTCCATGATGGCATTATGAAGAGCATTTGATGATTGAGTTTGCAAATTTGTATTGGTATTTGACATTTTGATGTTGTGAATGGATATCGAATCTTAAGTTTTATGAAGTGATTGAGATTGTGGTTTGATTTAACTTTGAATGTTGTAAATCTCTCAAGTTGAATGGTATAAATCACCTTAAGAAAAGTGGATAAATCTTCTTAGCAAAGTGTATAAATCTCCTTAGCAAAGTGTATAAACCTCCTTAAGAAAAGTGTATAAATCTCCTTAGCAAAGTGTATAAATCTCCTTAGGAAAAGTGTATAAATCTCCTTAGCAAAGCGTATAAATCTCCTTAGCAAAGTGTATAAACCTCCATAGGAAAAGTGTATAAATCTCCTTTAGATTGCGTATAAAAAGCGCCATTTAAGACTGCGTATAAAAAGCGCCCTTTAAGACTGTATAAAAAGCGCCCTTTAAGACACGTATAAATCGCCCCCTCTAAAAACGTATAAATCGCCCCCTTTAAAAATGTATAAATCACCGGATTTTCAAACACGTATAAATCGCCGTCTTTAAACACGTATAAATCTCCGGATTTTCAAACACGTATAAATCTCCGTCTTTAAACACGTATAAATCGCCGGATTCAAAACGCATAAAAAGCTGTATTCAAAAACTTCAAATCGCTTAAAGACATAATTTTTGACCTTTTTGCTCGATTTTTCTTGTACAACATACTATCCAAGGACTATTAGAAGCATAAAAACACAAACTTTAAGGTTTTTAACACAAAAAATTTCGAATCAAGATTCTTGGTACAAAAATATTTTGAACCATAAAATACCTAAAAAGATGAAATTTTTTTATATTTTTGAAAGTTTTTCTTGTACAACTAGCTTATACTAAGATAGATTAAGAAGAAAATTGAAAGCTTTATGGTTTTTGAACACACACAAAATGAAAACTTTTTGTGAGGTGTTCGAACCACACGAACCAAAACAAACCAAAAACAAAATCACCAAAAACCCCTTGGCGAATGATACCACTTGTTATCCCAAATACCTAATTCATAACACAACTAATAAGCATACCAATAAGCTCCAATAAGCCACGAACCATGAAAGAAAAAGAAGAAGAAAAGAAAGAAGTTTAAAGAGAGAAAGCTAAATAGAAGGAAGAGAGTTGGATGATTACTATATGAGAAAATGGTAACCAACACCCTGCTAACATGCTAGGAGGGGTCTATTTATAGTCCAAGGCCATTGTTGGCTCGTGGGCTTTTACTTATGGGTCGGGCTTGGCTTGTGTTGGGCTTTTAGCCTAAACTATAAAATAATATTAGCTAAAGTCCAAGCCCGTTAAACCTGACTGGCCTATTACATAACAAGACTAATTATGACTAAGACGACCGATAATATTCTTGTTCGACTTATATTAAAATAAGGCTAACAATTACCTGAAAATGAATACTCCAAAACATCAACATAATGTTGGTGAGCTCGTAGGTTTAAGCAGTAAACCCATTTGTTGTGCATATAGTTTAAGTAGGAAGTAGCGAAAAAGTTATGATATCGACTTTAGTATTATCACACAATAACAAATCACATAGTAACAAAACTCATAATAGAACTCAATAACGTTGGGCGCATCTCCCAAAGGTATACTGGCGCCCTATCCAGATGTAATGGGTGTCACTTTCCAAGATAGTTTACTTCCCATAATATAGGTACACAATTACACATATATCAATATAAAAGCACATAATGTCCAAGTAAGAAATAGTGTACACAACACAAAACATTTAAAATATTATCTGAGTATCATTTTCCCCTAGGAAAATATAAGTAAAAGAGTGGCTACGAAGACACACCTCAAGCAAAGCGGTGAATCGAAATAAATCAACAAGTGAAGGATGAGCTCGAATGTCATAAATGCGACCTAGTTGGAATATAGTGCGCTTTAAGTGCGAGTCAACGATAGCGAAACGATGCATATGTGATTTTTATAAAGTTCTCATCACCCGAACATGTTTGCATTTAGTTTGTAAGTCAAAATGCGATCTCATAAAACTTACATAGTTTTTATTAGGTTTTGACGCTAAAACCAAAATTAATAATTTATCGATATCTAGAAAATCCCGCACATTGTCCATTTTCTAAATATTTCCGCTTGATTTATATCAGGCCTAAAATGTGCTAAGTAACCTTCCAAAAGTTTAGTTACCAATTCTTATTCTTCATTATAATCATTACTATGATTTTTAAGTCATCAATTCTAATAAAATTATCTCGCCCTTATTATATATTTTAGAAAGTTTTCGACGCACATAGAAAATATATAAGTAATACTATAATATTTGTTAAGGATTTTATAGCTCGTTCGGACTCAAAAACGCCCGAAAACCACTTTTTTATATTCCAAACAGTCCGACTTTAGAAGGGCGTAACTCCTTCGTTATAAGGGTTCATGGAATGGTCAAAAGCGACGTTTCAAGGAAAATCCCGTTCTACAAGTTTTCTCTTAGAAGTTTTACCCGACTCGGACCCGAAACGATCAAAAACACGAAAAAGCAATCTGGACAGAATGTGTTTATAACAGTTTTTGCTGGAAAGACCAAGAGATGTGTGCATAGATGTAAATATATGAAATATGTATGAAAGAAAGGTAAGGAGTTTTCTTACAAGAATGAAGAAGAACGATGTATAATAACCCGTAAACGATCTTGTATCTAACCCGAAATATGACCCTAATGAAACCAATCAGCCTCAAGTAAATAATTATTTGAGTATAAAAAACAAACACTAAGAGTTGGTGTTATGTATGTTCAACCGAACCCAGAAAAAGAGAGAAAGGGAGAGAAATTTTGCTTGTGTGTGTTTCAGTGTGTGTAAGGAATGGCATGAAATTGGATAAATGTTTACTTTACACATTCAATGTTAGACACCTGGATGGATGGAATCCTATGATGCTGTTGAGGTTCATGGGTGTTAGGAAAACACTATGATGAAAAAATGTGGGAGTTTCTAGTACTTTAGGGAGACAACTAACAAAATAAAAATATGATGGTGTGGGTGGTTGAGGTGCGGACGAAACAAAGAACAAAAGTGGAGGGGACCAAACAAATTCCAAAATTTAATTTTGATTTATCACTAGTATCTGATATTTTTGTAAATTGGAAAATAACAATTACATGCCTGCACTAGTAAGTATTTTACGTATCTCGTAAAAAATTAAAAAACACGCGACTATAAAAAAAAATATCTGTCCGTAAAAGAAGTAACGGTTAGTCACGGTAGACTACTTTTATTCAAAATTCAGAACGCTTCGAAGCGCTTTACTAAAACACGGTAAATTAACGGTTTCAGGTAGAATCAAATACTCACGAAACAAATAAATACTCAAGTAATTAGATAAATTTAAATCTGAACACGACAGTTGCTAAAGTCTCCCCTATTTAATGTAATTTCGTCTAAAAATTCAACTAGTACTACTTAGGGACAGGTCCATCTTCGAAAAGATGCGGATACTTAAGTCTCATATGGTCCTCTCGTTCCTAGGTAAACTTAGGTCCTCGCTTCGAGTTCCATCGGACCTTGACAATCAGAATCCTACTACGTTTCAACTTCTTGACCTCCCGGTCCATAATCTCCACCGGTTCTTCTATAAAGTGTTAGCATCTATTCGTGGACGCCATTTAGCTCTTGTGGCAACTTCAGATGATAGGCTACCAGACCGACCCGCTCAATAATTTTGAACGGTCCTACGAATCTGGGTGCTAACTTACCCTTTTTCCCAAAACGCACGACACCCTTCCAAAGGGACACCTTAAGCAGTACATGATCGCCAACATAAAATTCTAAAGGTTTTTAACGGTTATCGCCGTAGCTATTTTAACAATCGCTAGCAGCATTAAGTATATCTTTGATTTAAAAGATTTTGTCACTTGTCTCTTGAATGATCTCGGGTCTGATCATTTGACTCTTACCAACTTCAGCCCAAACTATGGGTGAGCGACACTTCCTCCCGTAAAGTGCTTCAAATGGTGCACACCTTATGCTAGTATGATAACTATTATTATAGGAGAACTTAGTCAACAGAAGATGAGCATCCTAACTTCCTCCAAAATCGATGACACATGCACTTAGCATATCCTCTAAAGTTTGGATAGTACGCTCTCTCTGACCATCAGTGTGTGGATAGTAAGTGATACTCATGTCCAAACGTATTCCCAACGCTCTTTATAACATTTTCCAAAATCATGAGGTAAATCGACCATCGCAGTCAGATATTATAGACATAGGCACGCCTTGTCGTGCCACCACTTTGTTGATGTAGAGCCTTGCCAATCTCTTTGTCGGATAATCTTCTCGAATGGCTAAGAAATGGGCAGACTTGGTCAATCTATCCATAATAACCTAGTTTGAATCGTGCCCGCTACTAGTCCTGGGCAGCTTTGTGATAATGTCCATAGCTATCCCCTCCCACTTTCACTTAGGGATTTCTGGTTGTAGTAGTAAGCCGGATGGTCTCTGATGTTCGGCCTTAACCTTCAAGCAAGTCATACACTTGCTAACGTAGATAGCAATGTCCTTCTTCATCCCAGGCCACCAATATACATCTCTAAGGTCGTAATACATCTTATCCGCTCTAGGATGAATTGAGTACCTTGACTTATGTGCTTCATCCATTACTAAGGAACCTAAATTCGTCTTACAAAGTACATCGCGTCGTATTCCTTACGCTTTATTTATTTGTCTAATCCTCGTAGTGCTTCACCTTGCACTTTAACTTCCTTGAATGCCTCCTTCTAGCCTTCGAGTATCTTGCCTTTAATGTCCGAGCAAATCGTCATGTTAATTGCCCACACACATACTGGCTTAATTCTTTCCTTTCTATTTAACACATCAGCTACCACATTCGCCTTACCAGGATGGTAGCGTATTTCACAATCATAATCGCTGAACAACTCAATCCACCGTCTCTTCCTCATGTTTAATTCCTTCTGGTTGAAGATATGTTGAAGACTCTTATGGTCGGTGTAGATAGCACTCTTCATTTTGTACAAGTAATGTCTCTAACATTTGAGGGCGAATACCACCGCATCGAGCTCTAAATCATGGGTGGTATAGTTCTTCTCGTGCACCTTAAGTTTCTGGGATGCGTATGCAATCACCTTACTCCTTTGCATTAGTACGTATCTAAGGCCTTGTCCTAGCGTGTCATAATATACCACGAAGTCGTCCGGTCCTTCAGGGAGGGCCAAAATGGGGGCACTACACATGGTATCTTTCAGGGTCTGAAAGGCTTTCTCTTGTTCTTCTCCCCAATCGAAACTCTTATCCTTTTGGGTTAACAAGGTAAGTGGTTGTTCAATCCTAGAAAAGTTTCAATGAAACGCCGATAGTAACCTTCCAATCCTAAAAATTAACGGATCTTTGACGGAGTGCTAGGAGCTTTCCAAATATTCACTACTTTGATTTTACTAGGGTCCACATGAATACCTTCTTTGTTGACCACATGACCAAGGAAACATACTTCTTCCAACCAGAATTCACACTTCAAGAACTTAGCGTATAATTTCTCTTCCTGAAGTAGTTATAGGATTAGTTTCAGATGGACTTCATTTTCTTCCGTAGTCTTTGAGTAGATTAGGATGTCGTTGATAAACACTATGATGAATTTATCTAGATATAGTTTACAAACACAATTCATTAAGTCCATAAAGACAACATGTGCATTTGTGAGTCCGAAAGGCATCACTGGAAACTCGTAGTGTCCATAGCGAGTTCTAAAGGCCATTTTTGGTACGTCCTCTTCGTGAACCCTTAGCTAATGGCATCCTGACCGAAGATCTATATATGAGAAATACTACAAACCTTGGAGTTGACCAAACAAGTCATTAATCCTCGAAAGAGGATAACGGTTTTTAACTGTTAGTTTGTTAAATTTGCGGTAATCAATGCACATATAAAGGGAACCATCCTTCTTCTTAACGAATAGAACGGGTGCTCCCCAGGGTGAGTGACTCGGACGAATGAATCCCTTGTCTTGAAGTTCTTGGAGTTGGTCGAACAACTCTTGCATTTCGGAAGGTGCTAAACGAGACGGAACCTTTGCTACAGGGGTCGATTCAGGAACAAGGTCTATTCGGAATTAGATTGGTCGAAGGGGATTTAATCCCGTTAAATCGTTGGGGAAGACTTTAGGAAAATACCTTATAATCGGGATGTCTTCGAGTTTCTTTTCGCCGTCCTTCATACTTGTGAGGTTCTTTAGATTTTCTTCCGACCGTTCACCATGAACTTCGAGTACGTCGTCATTTGGTTAAGATACGGATTATCCTCTCGTGGCAAATGATTTCTTCCCTAAGTTTTGATAACCAGTCCATACCCACTATTAAGTCAAAACTTCCTAACTCAAAAGGTAACAAGTCGATACTAAAGGAAACATCTTCAATTAGTGTTTCCAAAAATAAAATGATTTAAGAATTAAAACCCTAATTTTCACAAACATCTTTATCCTCTTCATTTCTTAATACCTTCTCTTTAATACCCAAGTATTCAAAGAAAAACTTCCAATAACAATAACAAGAACACTATTAAAAACAATGATGAAAGAGAAGTAAAACCATACCAACTTCAACTTTTATGTAGAAGATTTCAAAAATTTATACCTTTTAATAAAAAATTCAGATTAAAGATCCCTCCAGTGAGAATATGTATTTATGTGTAAGGAACCTTCAATAAAATTTTTGTTAAAATCCAACGGTTAACGAATGAGATATCCCCTTTTTACCACAGTTGTGCAGAAAGTGGTGAAAATAGAAACCAAAATCGAATTTTTTAGGTTTCTTTGAATACAAAATATTCTTTCTTCGATTTTTAAATCTTGTAGATGCTAGATCATGAGCCACTTGGCTCTGATACCAATTGTGAAGATCGTTTATAACTCATCTAGGATCTATAATAACAAAGTTTGTTGATGCGCATCAGAATTTAAACAAAGACAATGTTATTTAACAAGGTTTTACATTCATACAAGCCCCAATTCTATTTGATTATGATAGAACGTGTTACCTAACTATAACAGGGATCAAAGATACCTTGATCTTAGGGCTAATACAATCTCAGTTGGATCGTACAAAGGAGAACAATCTCAAGTGGTGAGATCGTTGGTGTTTTCCTAAAACATGATTAAAAACACACACACAAACAATGTCTAAGGATCTCTTTATATATAGAGTCCGTCTAGACTTACGAAGGAAACCTAATTGTATTAGGAAACTAAATCTTTTCTAATCTTGATCTTTATCTTTTTAAGCAAGTCTTTTAGAATCCTCCATCTTCTAGAATTCCATGATGTCGATCTTGATCCTTTTGTATCATCAAATCAATAAATCCTAACAATCTTCCCCTATTTGATGATGACAAAACAAACAGTTAAATTGATTCCAAGATGATCCATGGTAGCTTAATCTTCAACAATCTTCCTCTATTGAATAATAAGCTTTGTCTTCAACTTAAGCACTTGAACATCTTGTACATCTTCAAATCTGATCTTCCATGAATGAAACAGATTCTAATCTTCCCCTTTACTTAAGATCTCCATGAACTTGTTGATACTTCTTCAACACAATGAAGCCTTCAATTCTTGTTCCATGCCATGCCACCACACTTAATAAGTTGCAAATCATATCATATCATCTCTGTAACATCTTCCCCTTTTTGTCATTATCCATTAGGGGACTGTGAACATATGCAACTTTGATCTTTACAACTACAAACCATATATTAAACTTCTAATCCAAGCTTTCCAATGTCTCAAATTACCCTCCATGACGCACAATACAAATAATGAATTCAAGCAGTAGAAACTTAAACTAGCAGTAGTAATAATGACTTAGCAGTAGTAATATTCTTACATAAGGTTTAACTTGTTTTGCACAAGTGAAAACCTTCCCCTCAAATGGTGCATTTAACATATCCAAATGGTTAAACACTTTATCATATTCTTCCCCTGAAACCAATATGTTAACCATCTCATGACCAAAAGTAATAGAATCAACCATAAGAACTGTACGAATAACTAACCAACAGTAGTAACGAATACCATGTAGTACCATCCATGAAGAGCAGCACTAAAAATGACTAACAGTAGTAATCGATACCAAGCAGTAGTAACAATGAAGAGCACAGATAGGGAACTAGTTTTGCTAGCTCATGGAACCGATCTGTGTAGGCTGGATGACCAGGCCCCTCACTATAAGTGTGGTTCCATACTCCATTTACCGTGCCAGCTTTTGCATCTCATTGGATGAAAATACTCATCCCTTAGCCAAGTTTTAATGTCATCAGATGCTAATTTTATTTTAAAATAAAACTACGTCAGGTTTTACATTTATAAAACCCTAACTATCTCAACTATTCCTACGCACTAAAGAGCAGTGTACCTTATCGTGTATAGTGTAGAGATTGGTAAGTACAGGTGTCGACCCAAAGAGCGGTTTGTGTCTCTAATCGTCTAATTGATTTATTATTCTACCTAATGAAGAGCAAGGAAAGAAATCATGTTGAATAATTAAGATTATTGTGGAGTTGTTTTGGTGGTAAGCCTAGCTGGTCGAAAAGGGAATTGGTATAGTGATGAACAACTAGAAAGGAAAAACGCAATTAATTACTATGATCTCTAGTGCAATGTCTTATCACAATCTTAGAATGGGGAACTAGAATCATTAGGTCTAATTTGATAGTTGAAACATAACTTATGTCTACTGAGTGGAATGAACTCGCAGGGAGAATTAACCTATTCTCGGTATACAGTTATTAAGATTTATTTTAACTTATAAGATACGCTTTATTCTAAAAGGTGGTCTTCTTATTAGCTCGTTCTCCTAACCAGGAATTAATGCTAAGGGTTCTTCCTTATTAGTCAAGGTCGAACAATTACGAGTATTGGCCACTCTATTACAATCAATTACGCGCACAAGATTGGGATAAAGAACCTTATATCTCACTTTTAGTGCGCGCATCAACCTAAATCAAAACCTAACTGGAGTCCAAGGTTTTTTCAAATGCACTATATAAATTATCAGAAAACGATAAAACAACAAGATCATAATATAATAATCATAAGATAATTAAAATAATTAAATGCCAAGAACAAATAATAAAACATAACTAATAAAAATAACATCAACAATTATATGGATGGATCCAATAAGACAAAATAATATAATTAAATTGACCACAAAAAGTTGAAGTATAATTACAAGTTGTGCAAAATTAATGCTCTCCTCCAGATCCCCTAGTCAACGCCATGCAAACCCTTTTCACTCACGAAAGCAGGCAAGTTTTGCCTGCACTTTTTTCCTCCCTCCACTATTCTAATCGTTGGCTGCTACACATCAAATATGATCTAGAATGAATCAATTCATCATATATTTATACTAAAATACAAGTTTGGGTACTTGTCAATTTAGTCCCTGGAGTTCAGGGTGGAAAGTGAAACATTTAATGAAATTTTGTCCCTTTAGATTTTTGCGCAACTTCAAGACCTATGTTGATTTTATGGTAAAAACCAAATTAGGTTATGCCGTAAACCTCCTTTACGCGGCTTCCTTCTTTAAGGATAATATTTTGGTTACGGCGTAATTAAAAATGGCGTTGCGCCGTAACCTTTATTCCATCATTGAAATCTTTTCCATAATAAAACATTAACTGCTAACTATATAAGATAGTTATACTATAAAGGGGCTTACCCGTCAAAGTCACTTGGGATCTTCATATTAATTAAGTGATCTTTCAAATCTTCGTAAGAACTAAGTGGTTACGGCGTAACTCAGCGGGCCGTTACGTCGTAACATCTTCAAAGCATCCAATTCGGCATCATTAATTAATAAAAATATAGATCCCTACTAAATAATATAGTATTTTGTACTATTTCTCATTTGGCCTGTAGGCTAACATTCTGTAGAAATATAAAGAAGCCCCTCCCATAATATTTTAGTACCACTAACTAAATACAAATAGTATTTTAGTCTATATTTTCGTACCTTTTTTGCATATTTTCTTCATAATGTCCCTTAATTTTGCCCTTGAATTCCCACAAAATAATTTGAAATAAATATCGTAATTCATATAAAAATGATAAAAATGCAAGGCAATAAACTCGAGAATATTGATATGAAAAAGAATTAAATTAATTGATGTTATTAAAAATCTCCCCACACGGACTGTTTAACTTGCCCTAAAGTATAACCTTTTAAATAAATAATTCTCAAAAAGAATACCTTTCTAGTTATCCAGGAAGATATAAATTTAAAAATTACTTATTTTAGAAAATTATAAACAGAGCACCTCACGAAAGGAAAAATGAATCACACTCATACTCTTACTAATCTATGTGTTCCATTTTTTATGATCACTCAACTGCTTAGTTATAGCGAGTATAGACTATAATAAGTTTGGCCATGATACTAAGTTCTCCACTAGAGGTCTAGACTCCAACTGTTCAAGAAAAAGCAAACACATGGGTTGACAACAACACAAAGGCTTACGAGGTTTTTGATCATTTAAACAATTATTCAACCGAAAGTACCACACTAACAAGGTAGGTAGAATTCCACGATACATGGCCGTAGCCGACGGAATAGATATTGTGATTCGATCTCATCCTCAATCTGTTTAACAATCGTTTTAGGATTAAGAATAAATATAAGGGTTAAAAGTATAACGAACATGGTATGCCACATTTAATTGTGTTTTTAAATAAAAAACACAAAACAAATAGTTTTCCTACGTCTAAAATTCTCCCCGTCATTAGATTCGCATTCAAATCCCCTCAGTGTAAAAAAGAGGTCAAGAGTCAAGGGGTCTTCACAATACACGAGTTAATGCGTATGAAATGTAATGTAATGCGTTAACTCGACCTTCCTCATCAATGATTATGTGCAAAAAAAATTTGAAAATTTAGGCCAAAATAGCACATAATCTTACCAAATACCTCATTTCTATCTCCCTTCCCCCTCCCCCACTTGAGTTGTACAATGCCCTCATTATACAAGTAGACTTATAATAGAAAGGAGAGATAGAACTACCCGTGAAAGACAAAATCATCGCCAGCTGGACAAGGCGGAAATACTATCACTATACGACAAATAAGCTGACTAATAAACACTTGCTTGCATTCTCTTTATTCTTTTTTTTATGCAAGACAAGGATACAATAAATCACAATACAGACACATATATACATGAGTGTCCCCCCACTTGAGATCAACTATCTTCAAAACCCGTCTTTTCTTCAAATACCCTCTATCTTAACCCTCGACTTTTACCAGTGAAACCAAAATTAACCAGCAACTCCCCGATCATGGAATTAGAAACTACAGGGTAGGCTAGGTGATAGGTGTTACGAAACAACATTTATTGGGTTACAAAATGAAAGGAAAGGCTCAGCAGGTTGTACTACGGGTATCTTGCACTAAAGATAAGTGCAACAAGGGGTTTAACAGGGGGGTTGACTAATAAGTGTGAAAAGTCACAAACATAACATGGATGGTCTATTTGGGGTTAATCCTAAAATTGCCTTTTATCACAGCTACACCGATTACACTATGTGCAATGCTCATTATTATGGTCTCGAAAAGATATACCAGGCCAAGTTCTAAAGTCTACTACAGCCACCGGCACACTCAGTTTTATTGGATTTATGTATAAGGGGAAAACAGAAAAGGCTTATCCTCACACAATTGAATTATAAGGTAGGGTGTGCTCACTATAGTCTTAACTAGTTAAGTAATAAAATACATGTCAAAATTTTATTAATGAAACATTTTTCAAAATAAACTAAAAAAATAAAGGCAAGTATAATCAAATGGTTGTTTATTTCTAATCCCTTCCCCCCACTTGAGTCAAACATAAACATATAAAATTTAACTAGGAAGGGTTAGAAATGAAACGGATTACTCCCCTGGATTTTCTTAGTGATATAAGGAGACAACATGCTCTAAGCAATGCTCCAAGTATTCTTCTTCGAGCAACATCCACCATCACAGGCGACTTTTCATCATCCTGTATAGCATTCAACTAGGATGGTTCGGGATGCTTCCTTGTAGCTCGATTAGTATCCAAGCACCTCATCCTGTGCATTACCTGAATAACTGCAAGAAAGACTAATACCAAAAGCATAAACCTGGATAAAAGCACAATAGCACCAAATATACAAAACTTTACAAAATAAACCTAACTCACTTTCATAGGAATCACGGTTGCATTTAGCGTATGCAACAAGCCTTTTAAACCACTTGGTGGCCCAAGTGGACGAGTGAAGTCTCGTGAGGGTTTCTAGAGAACATACCCACAAAGTTCATTTACCAATATACACGGTTTTGTAAAATTTCAAACAATTTAATGATTTGCGGGAAGAGATTACGGCATAACCAAGGATTGGGTTACGCCGTAATCATGTGGATGACCATTTTAAATTTTTTGATTAAATTTTGTTACGCCGTAACCATGGAAAGGGTTACGCCGCAACTTTAATGATTACGACGTAACTCAGATTGTTACGCCGTAATTGCTACCATTGGCAGCAATATTACCACATAATAATGAGGAAAGGTGACTTTGAATTCGCCCTCTTGCCATTAGACCCTGCAAAACCAAGTAAGAAATATACAAAACCAACTAAATGCAGAAAACAATTAAAAAGGATAGGACTTTTGCTTATTTAAAGAGTCATTAAGTTTGACTCTAGCCTCCATCACAGGCTACTTGGACATCTCCACACAGGTCCAATCTTCATGTCATCTCCTCAACCTGTAAATAATTTCTCATCTTGCACACTAACAGACCTGTGTATTAAATGTGTAATAAAACTGAGCAAAAATAGGAGCATACATTAATGGCAGTTACTTGACTCAGGAATAAAATTTTAAAGTTCAAGCAATGCCCAAACTATTTTTGGTGTTTTGGACCTAGTTTAGAGGTATGTCGCAACAAGCACTGCCAAGTTACGCCATAACCAAGTCTGAAAAGATTTTTTTATTTTTCACATACGTTATGTCGTAACCATATAACTGGTTACGTCGTAACAACAGAACATGCAAACACTCAGAAAAGGGAGAAGAACAGAAGGTTCAAGGACGCATATAAGCACAAACAAACACACTCATATCAATCAAACAATCAAAAACAACAAAAACCGTTCCCCGGCAACGGCGCCAAAAACTTGATGCGTAATTTCTTTAAATAAAACTACGTCAGGTTTTACATTTATAAAACCCTAACTACCTCAACTATTCCTACGCACTAAAGAGTAGTGTACCATATCGTGTATAGTGTAGAGATTGGTAAGTACGGGTGTCGACCTAAAGAATGGTTTATGTCTCTAATCGTCTAATTGATTTTATTATTCTGCATAAGAAAGCAAGAAAGAAATCATGTTGAATAATTAAGATTATTATGGAGTTGTTTTGGTGGTAAGCCTAGCTGGTCGAAAAGGGAATTGGTATAGTGATGAACAATTAGGAAGGAAGAACACAATTAATTACTATGATCTCTAGTGCAATGTCTTATCGCAATCTTAGATGGGGACAAGAATCGTTAGGTCTAATAGAATAGTTGAAACCTAACCTATGTCTACTGAGTGGAATGAACTCGAAGGGAGAATTAACATATTCTCAGTATACAGTTATTAAGATTTATTTTAACTTATAAAATACAGTTTATTCTAAAAGGTGGTCTCCTCATTAGCTCGTTCTCCTAACCAGGAATTAATTCTATGGGTTCTTCCTTATTAGTCAAGGTCGAACAATTACGAGTATTGGCCACTCTATTGCAATCAATTACGCTCATAAGGATTGGGATACCTTATACTCACTTTTAGTGTGCGGTCAACCTTATATCAAAACCTAACGGGGAGTCCAAGGGTTTCAAAGTTAAAGTATAATTACAAGTTGTGCGAAATTAATGCTCTCGATCCCCTAGTCGAACACCATGGCAAACCCCGAAGGGTTTGCCCTACACCAAGCAGGCAAGTTGCCTGCTCTTTCCTCCACTATTCTAATCGTTGGCTGCTACACACCTAATATGATCTAGAATGAATCAATTCATCATATATTTATACTAAAATACAATTTTAGGTATTTGTCAATTTGGTCCCTGGAGTTCAGGGTGGAAAGTGAAACAATTAATGAAACTTTGTCCCTTTTGCGCAACTTTAGTCCCTGTAATTTTATGGCGTAACCAAATATACGGTTACGTCGTAACCTTCTTGACGTGGCTTTCCTTCTTGAAAAGATATTTTGGTTACGACGTAATTAATAATCGTGTTGCGTCGTAACCTTTAGTCAATCATCGAAATCATTTCCATAATAAACGATTACGGCATAACTATATATGATGTTACGCCATAAAGCCTCGTCAGCACCGAATCTTCATATTAATTAAGTGATCATTCAAATCTTCATAATAACTAAATGGTTACAGCGTACCCAGCGGGCCGTTACGCCGTAACATCTTCAAAGCATCCAATTTGGCATCATTAATTAATAAAAATATAGTATCCCTACTAAATAATATAATAGTGGTACTATTCTTCATTTGTCTTGTAGGCTACATTCTGTAGAAATATAGTAGCCCTCCATAATATTTTAGTACCTCTACTAAATAAATTAGTATTAGTACTAAATTTGCCCTTTTTTGCTATTTTCCGTTCCATTGCCTTAATTTTCCTGAATTCACAAAATAATTAAAATAAATATCGTATTCATATAAAAGTGATATAAAGCAAGGCAATAAACACGGGAATTTGATATGAAAAAGTATTAAATATTTGATGTTATCATCATCTCATGTCATGCCCACAGCGGTTGTCCTTCCCCTAGCCTGAACTTGCGTGTTCCACCAAGTTAATGTCCTCCCGGTTAACGAGTCTGTAGCATACTTCACCCTCTGGTTGAATGCACAATCACTCACATCGATCACCGATTCCATCTTCTCCACCAATCCAGTATATGTTATCACGCCACCCTTGCCATTGAACTCCTTTGGCACACTAGAAATTCCTTATACGAGTATCTATTTCCATTGTTGTTATTTCTGCCATTTCTAGGGTTGCATGCTCGTGTCCTCTCTTATTGTTCTCCCCGTTAGTGTTATCCTCTCCACCACCGTCGTTACCATTTCCTTAGTTGTTAGTTTCGTTGTTGATTTGCGCGACGATGGTAGGGAGCAAGTCCTGAAGCTACTGACCGATCATAGCGGTGATGTCGGGATTCCCACCAGTGTTGTCATTGCCACTATTGTTACCGTCGTTAGCGGTATTGTTAGGATTAAAAGCCCTCTTAATGTTGCTAGTATTACTACTGCTCATATTAGAGTTAATGTTGCTCAGTTGTGTTAGTGCTGCTCAAGAACTTCAGAGAAAAATGCTAAGTGTTTACTACTACTAGTACACAGTTAGTACTGCTAGTGTAAAGTTACTACTGCTAGTGCATATTAGTGCTGCTCAGAGACTTAGAAGAAAAACTGCTAAGTAGTTACTACTGCTAGTACACAAGTTACTACTGTTAGTACAAAGTTAATGTAGTTGAAGGAGTTAATGTTGTTAGTGAAGAAGTTAGTACTGCTGAGTTAGTTAGTACTGCTTATGTGATTTATATGAGCTATTTGTGTAAAAGGTATGTATAACTTATTTGTTTAAAAGATTTGATATTCTTAGGAAAGTATTGTAAGCCGTTTAGGACTCCTAGGTGTATAAAAGGAGGTTCTAGGGCATAAAGTTTGATACGAGTCATTCATAGAATTATCATAGCTTCAAGGTCTTCGTAACCCTAATACTTTGAGAGTATTCGTATTATTATTAATATTAGAGCTTTTGTTTGTTGAATTGTATGTTTATATAATTACTGTTTCATTGATAGTTCTTCTTAATATTAAAGATTAGATTCCGCATAATCTTTAATACATTCAAACAAAGTTTCTACTATAGTTGTGTTAGATTTATCTAACATAACTAATCCTTATATAAGCTTAAGGAATTTGATCTATTGATGTGGGACCAACAAGAGGTATCAGAGCTTGTTGCTTTGAGAAACTTTGCTAGAAGATATGGATCAAGATTCTACACACATAGTGGCTGCATCCAAAGTTACCATGCTCAAACCGGGTGAGTTTGAGTTATGGAGAATGAGGATTGAACAATACATCCAGATGATAGACTATGCACTGTGGGAAGTCATAGATAATGGTGCAACCTTGCTAAAAACAGCAGTTGTAGAAGGTGCTGAAAAAGTGATGCCTATTACATCTGCTAAAGATAAGG
>BQNB010089444.1:7257-27405 GCA_026074375.1 Tanacetum coccineum
TCCAATATTTGTGAACACTTTTCCTGTTGGTTTCCAAACTTTTCTCTTTGAACTTTTCTTTAAAGATTTAGATTTAGTACGAGCATTCACATCATTGATAAAATCAAGAATACACAAATCATGATTATCAGAAAGCATGCAACCATTACACTTAACACATAGAAGTTCAGAATTCGCATTAAGCATGGAATGCTGCACATATGCATTTCCTTTAAGTTTTTTTAATTCATTCTTGAGAGCTGTAATGACCAAATCTTTTTCCTGAAGACTTACATTTAAATCAGAGATTTCTACAGACTTTTGATTGACTTGACTAACTAAAGCATCACATTGTTCTTTTGATCGAATACGTGTTGGTTTGATCGAGTCATAAAGTTGCTTATAGGTTTGTTTCAAATGTTCATTCTCAGCAATAAGTTTTGACACCCTATGTTCCAATTCAATATTTATCGTTTCAATCTCTTCTATGTCCTTTTTGATCTTATCCTCATTCATATTTCCACTTAGAGATTTAATTCTCTCTTTCAACTTTTTTATGACCATGTCTTTCTCTTGCGACTGAGCTTTCAATTCATTTAATTCAAAATATTGATCAAAACTTGGAGCACTTTGATTTGAAACAGAGTTGTCTCGTTGAAAAATTTCCTGATTAAGTTGAGTGTCAACTTCTAAAGAGATGCAATGTTTTTCAAGAGTGGTAAAACTTCTGAACAATTTATCGTAAGTCTCTTTTTCAATGAAATCCTTTTTGTTGAGAAGCTCAGTCTCAAGTTTGAGACACTTTTCACATTCATGCACATTCACATAAGCATTATCCACAGAAGAATTCATAATTATGTTCACTATATCTTTGTTGATGACTTGTTCCAAGAGTCGTTCGTTTTCATTTAAAACTTGATTCATTTTAACTTCAAACATTTTTGACTCTAAACGATGTTGTTCCACAGCCTGTTCCATTTGATGAAAGACATTTTGGACTTCAGAAAGTTCATCAATTAAATATTGATCGAATGTATTGAATAAGTCCTTCAGAGCTTTTACAAATGGAATTATTTCATCCCTAAAACAAGCTTTTGTATGTTCAAACCCCCACGAGCCCTCAGTGATGGCTGTGGTCGTGGTTCTTTCTTTGACAACCACGTCAAAACCAGCAAGATGGTGTTTAAGTTTCTTCAAACTCGTATTAACCATGCTGACTTTAGGAAGTTCTTTAGGAACCTCAACTTTGGTGGGTCTACAAGAAGGAGTGGGATCTGAAGAATTCATAGAATTCTAAGACCAAAAGGCTTGTTCAGTAGATAATTCAGTTTGTGGAACAAATCGTGTTTCAAAATCTTGAGAAAGTTGGTTAAGAGCAGCATAATCGACTGGTGTAGTATTAACTTTCTTTTCTAACATCATTGGATCCTGTTGTTTTAAAAGCATTTTTGAACGACTCTCTTCAGCAAGCACAAGGGTCTCTTCGGAGTCAGGAATCACAATAGCACTAGTGTTCTTAATGACATTACCATCATAAAGCTTTGGTTCCAACTGCTGAGCTTTCTTCAGATAGAAAGGATTTTGAAAACCTAGAGCTTGTTTAGTGGTATGATCATAGAAAAACTAAGGTTTCATCAACATGTGAACAGTTTGTGCTGATTGATCTCTAAAAACAAATATTATATAATTGTTTGATTCTTCTTTTTATAAGGCAATCTCTCTATCTATGTTCCTAGATTCTTCTTTCTTAAAATCATTTTTGAGAAGAATAACTGTTTGCATTAAAGATTCCTTTTCTTTTAAATGTTCAGAAAGAGTTTGTTTAAGACGATCAATCTCTACAGACTGTGCACATGAATCTAAAACGTTATTATTACTCCTTAAATCAACATTTTGTCCTTCTTTCAAAACTTTAACTTGTTCCTTATATCTTTCAAGCTCAGCAGTTAAAGTATCATTGACACTTTTATTGTCTAGATTTATCTTGGTACAATTAACTACTTGGGTTTTCAGTTGTTCAATCACAGATAATATCAGTGCATCTTGTTGTGTAGAAGAGTTAGAATTCTGAATAGCTGCCTGTTGTGATTCAATCACATACTGAGAATAAGAATTAATATTGCTATCACTGGTTATTTTAGTCTCTGAATAGTTCACAACATTTGACTGTTCAGAAAACTGCATCGCCTGCACAGCTTGATTAATCATATTGTTATTTACATAATTATGACTATGTACCTCAGCGAGAGCATTCTGCAAACAATAATAAGATTAATTCGCCTTGACGAGCAATATGGCTAGTGTTGAGTTCATCACAATCGAGTCATATTAAATACGCATCAAATCATCAGCTTGATAAGCAACATTGTGAGTAATGA
The DNA here is from genome assembly GCA_026074375.1 of Tanacetum coccineum. Lineage (NCBI taxonomy): Eukaryota > Viridiplantae > Streptophyta > Magnoliopsida > Asterales > Asteraceae > Tanacetum > Tanacetum coccineum. Next base: position 9,615 of record BQNB010089444.1, read on the forward strand.
CAATCTCGTGCTTGACCTTCAGGAATATTATTGATCTGCCAAAATTTGCTAGTTCCTCTCACTTTAGAATTTGACCATGTGCTTGAGCTTGTACCAGCAACACTTTCTCCTTAAACCACGAATCATCCTGTTTCCTCTTAGGTTTAGTGCACTGTTTAGACATGCGTCCTTCCCCTTTGCAGTTGTAACAAATAACAGTCCTTTGTTTCCTCGAATTGCTTCCACTTGCTCCTGGAGTGTAGGTCCTTGTGGTACCCGCTGCAAAAGAGGTTTATCTCCCCTGAATTGGTTGTAAGGTCACCCTTCCATCATTAATGGTAGCTTGTTGCCTAGGGTTTGATGAATTCCTCAGCTGGTTATTGGTAGTAGGATAGCGAGAAGTGACAACAGCAGTCAAGAATGACATCACGTGATTGATAGCATCAATGGGATCATCACCTCTCTGGAACACTAGAATAATTAGTCCCGAGTCTGGTTGGGAAAATTCAGGTTGTTGGTTAACTAGGGGAGCATATTCTAATTGAGGGATGGATGATGATGGAGAATAATCATTATGGTGAACAGATGATTGATAATTGTTGGAAGGATAAGTTATTCAAAGTGGTGTTGATGATTGATTGACAAAGTGTTGTTGAGATTCAAGAGGTGCTCCATACTGTGAAGATTGATATGGTGAAACTTGTTGTTGATGTTGAGAATTCTTGTAAGAGTGCTGATGAGATTGATAAGGAAACTGTGTCATTTGGTGAGATGCAACTAAAGCTAGAGGATCGGAGTTGCGTTCATGCATCAGACGAACTTCATTTGCATGTCGTTCATGTTGTTCCAAGTGAGCATGAATCTGATCAACATTGGTAGTATGCAAGTCTTTGACCAATTTAACATCAATAACGAATTTGCTCCATTCAGCAGGAAGAGTATTCAGAAATTGTATTCGACTTGAGAAATTTGCTTCTAGTGGCATCTTGTAATTGTTCATATACATTGAGTAGCAGAGTGAATTTCAAGTTAGTACTATTACGACTATCATGTACTTGTTATGTTAAACTTATCACAATTCATCTTTAAAGCTTATACTCTCGTTCTTGCTTTGTTAACGACATTCCTTGCATGAGCAGTTGGACTTTCTCCCAAATATCCTTGGCTACACGATGTTGACTGACAAGAGCATAAATTTCAGGTGGAATGCCTTGGAGAATGATGTTTATTACTTTGATGTCACAATCAGCTTGAATGGTTTCTACTACAGTTAATTCAGTATATTCCTTTGGTCTGGTTGCACCATCCACTGTAATTGTTGGCCAAACAAGTGTACCCTTTTCAACAGAAACAAGAATCATTCGACCATGAGGCCTATTCATCATATAGAGTTCCATTATGCTTTTCCACGAATCATACAAATATTTTTCAAGCATCGATGGTTTATTGTCACCACCCGAGAGAAGTGACTTATCAGCAAGAGTCGTCATTGATAACTTTTGAAGTTAAAAGATTACTTTTTGATCGAACGGTGGTAGAAAGAAATTGTGTTTGGTTAAGTTTCCTTTTAAGTGTTTTAATTATTGAAACTACACGGGATTTTACAATTCTTGACAAAATCGGGAAAAACAAGTTAATGTTTTACGGGATTTTACAGGTCAAAGAAATAAACCGTATAATTTTGAAAATTGAGTTGTTCGGTTTCAACTAGGAAGAGTTGTTCGGTATCAACTAAGAAGAGTTGTTCGGTTTCAACTAGGAATAGTTGTTCGGTACTAACTAAAACCCACTTGTTCGGTACTATCTAGAATTCCAGTTGTTCGGTACTAACTAAAACCCAGTTGTTCGGTACCAACTAGAATTCCAGTTGTTCGGTACTAACTAGAATTCCAGTTGTTCGGTACTAAGTTAGATTCCGTTGTGCTAGTGGACTAGACTTAAAACCTGGTTGTTTGGTACTGTAACTACAAGACCCAGTTGTTTCGGTACGACTAGTGAGATTCCAGTTGTTCGGTACAATTGTTCGATACGAGGTTGGTCGCATAAGGTTTGTTTTTTTGTGTTGTTTGCTAAGACACCGGGATACAACAAAGCACGAAAACTTCAAAATTTTTAAAAGCGATAAAAGAAGACACTTTTTTGATGTTGTTTTGCAAAACTTTTTATATCAACTTGTGTTGTTACGTAAGCCTATAAGGAACAAGAAATGAAAACTTTAGATGTTTTAAGTCCAAAATTAAAGATATCAAGATTGTGTTTTTGTAAAGGTTTTGACACAAAGATGACGTCACAATATGAGATTTTTCTGATTAAGAAGCTTGTACCGCCTAGTTATCGTGAATAGATTAATTGATGTCAAATTTTAGCAAGGTAAATTGATTCTTTTAGTGTACACAGACGCTTCAAAAGAGAATAATAAGAGATGGGACGATTTTGGCAAGTAAACACACGAACAATATAATAATAAACACGCAAAAACAAACACCACACTTCCATGGCCGTTGATGTACGCAAATTATAGATAAATGAGTGAATCTTTGAAATAATGCAATAACTTAGAGAGAGAAATGTAGGAAGGAAGTGAAGGTATTTATGTAGTTGGAGAAAAAGTTAAGACAGAAGAGAAGGTACCATTATCATATCTGTGACTAAATCGACAACTCCAGAGCCGCAACCACGCCTTCTCCAAGCATGGGTTTATCATGGGGCCTTAGTAGAACTACTATGTAACTTCCTAAAAATTATCTTAGACGAGCAAGCGGGACTAGTTATCTATGGAGAGTGAGACCGACACTCTTTGTGTATGTCCTAACTAGCGCTCATTGTTCCCAAAACTTTAACATGTAGACTTACAAGGCAAAGTGGCGATTATGATGATCAATTTGTAGAATACTTACATCATTGTATTTTTTTTAAGACGTATTCAGAACGGAATATCGATCCTCTCTGTGTAATTCCTGCGGTAGTTTGCGCGGAAATTGATTAGCTGTGTAAAATATTTCTTTTGTACTTTTCTTTTTTTTTTCATTTTTGGTTGATGTTATGTTAAACAAATACAGCTCAAATCTCGGGGTAGTGTTTCACCATCTTTCACGATTATGTAATAGTCTCCGGAATTAACGTAAAAAAGAAATGTTTTTGTTTTTCTCCTTTCGATATTTCTTCGTTTTGGATTCACCAATAATTGTGACGATAGTAAATCACATGAGTTTTGGACTTACTAATATACATTACCATTTGTATTTTATACATTTCAACCGCACCAAAGATAGAAATGCCTCAAAGACTCAGAAAATACAAACTTTACACTTCAAGAAACTAGGAAATGTAAATTAAACTTAAATCTAAAGGGTAAAGTTAAGGTGTAAGGTGCTAAACAAAAACAAATAGTTGGTGTAAATTCCTAAAGTATAGTGCTTCAACGGGTTTTTTGTTCTAGTGGATCATCACATTAAAAGGTGAGAGTGGAAAAGGGTTTAAAAGGGCGGTTAACTAACCAGTGTAGTTAGTTAATAAGCAAACATGTAAAGGCGAAAATACGTGTAATCCTAAATTTACAATTTAAACTAGTTATCATCTAAAACCATAGTACTCCACCTTCTGTCACTATGATATATCAATACAAGTTCTACTAACTACAACATCACTGCAACACATATTATTGATGAATTTGGTTAACAAATTAAGATACATCAAAATCAACAAAAATACCCACTTTAAAACTTTTAGCTTTAAAATAACAATATAAAATCACCATACATAATAACACCAATCCAAAATAGATATTTTAAGCATTTAAATCATTAAACTTATGCACAATTATCCGAAAACAAAATAATACATCCCCCAATATAAATCTACAATGTCCTCAATTAATACTAAAACCACAAGTACTGACTATTACACACTACCCCACCTATCAATCCTCACTCTGTGCCCAACTACAATGTGTCTTCATCCCTCACTTCAGTTGTCACTCAATGTCATAACTCATCAACAATACTGACATTTATATACTATATACACTCCCTCTCATTAAATTCCACACCTTCCCCCCCCCCAACAACACCCAACTTTAACACCATACCCCCATCACCATTACAAATTATACAAAATCATAACTGTGCAGCATAGTCGCAATACTAATCATTCGCCCAGATCGCCCATCCAGATCCAATATACCCCAACAACCTTCACCACCCCCCATCACAGTCCACAACCAAAATATAAATATTACCCTCCTTCAGACTACCGAACTAACGATCCATTCTCCACGAGATCTATTATGCTACTATTTCTTTTACTCGCAGCGTCGATGTAGAAAAATCTCTGAAGAACATATTTATACCCTCTCATGAAGAGATAACGCAGTGTAATTTAGTAACCTCACAAACTGTTACAAAATCAATAAATATGGACAGAATTATTGAAACACGATAGCAAGACTTTCACGTGAATCCGATAATCCTAGTAGTCTACACACATTCACTGGAAGAATCTGAGACTAGATTGTCTCTCTGACTCTTATGAACTCGCCATACAAAAATAAATATGTACCTTGTGACAATAATGAATTTCTGTAATAATAATATAATACAAGTACACTGTGTGCTGCAGAGAGATCTACTCATAAATATGTCAGAAGATGAGACTATCAAATAAACCTCTACCAAAATTGTCCAAATCTACATGTGTGTGAGCGAACGAACAACTCACTGTTGTCCTCCCCCACATAACAACCTATGTGTAAAACTTTCTACAAAACATCATGTCAACTTATATCTATACATCATCCTTCTGCACTCTAATGTATCCTAGTAATGTGTTAGATATGTCTCCCCTAGCGTGTAAATCAATCTACCTAATACTCGTGATGTTGTATGTGACTAACTAATACACCACTCCTATGTATATACCCTCATACATTTTGTGGTACTTCAGCGATGATTCCTATGCTGTTCTATCGTGTCCCAGTTCTCATTCTGATCCTTGTAATACAGATTAAGGAAATCATGACTGCCCACCACTCCTGCCCTCCCTCTACTGATACTATTTTTACTGTATATTATAGATGATGCCAACTCAAAATAGTTAATGTATGTACTCTATATAAGTAGCACCATTTGTAAATTGAAATACTCCCTTGTGTCGCCAGTTTATGTCTATAATTCACCTAATCATAGGAATAATGTTGTGTCCCCCCCAACATCTGTGTGTCTCTGTCCCATCATAGTGTTACCCCAACATCGATCGATTATGCTATCACTGGATTTTTATCCATACAAGAAACATGTCACAAACGTGTAAAGTGTTCCCCGAGAGTCGTGCCCCACTGTAATCCCAAAATTATGGCATGGATACACTTCCAATTCATTCGACAACTATTATTCGGCTATTTGTTTGGTTTTAAATCTTCTCTTCTCCATACTTCTATTCAATTAGATAAGAGTTATGAAACTATTAAAATGTAACAGATGAAACTCAAGTGTAGATATATGATAAAATATTGGGATACAAAAAGATAGAATAACATCCATAAGCTGATATATGTAGACATAGTCCCAAAAATCCTACTCATGCATCAGAAACCTTAGCTTGTTCAGCCTACAACTCTCATACTGACTTCTTCCGCTATCACATCTTTCGCATCCTAATCAACTAGCCGGTATTCTTCATCCCACCCATTCCCCCACCCAGGATCATCAGTATCCACCTTTCCCTAGTTATAATATTCCTTAATTACCTAACATTCCACAATGGATGTGGAATCACCAAAATCATCGTATTGATTTATACTAATGCTCAAATATGGTTCATTTAGGTAATTTATCATAATGTAATCTTCCTTAAAGGAAAGGGTCTAATGATACTATTATTACAACAACAAAGTCTACTCATATAAGCTTGCTTCTAAATCAAGTTCACCCATTCTATTCTCTTAACCTATCAGTATAGTCCCTCCTAATTAAACTCACTATTAGGTTTAAACACTTTTGAAAATAATATTTTCTTCCCTACTCTTAAAGTAATTCTTTCTTTTTGTAAACATCAATCTTAGACAGGCGTGGTTGGGGTAGAAAAAAATGGTCTTCTGGGATCAACAGGCATTTGATACTCCTCGAGATATCAAGAATTATTAAAGTCTAATGGGAAGGAAAATTTAAAATTCCTCTAGTACGCGTTTTACAGAGCTATTCTTTTGGATTTTTCATAGTACTATATGCACATTCAAACTGTTCAACCTAGTGTGAGCTAATTCGCAAATACTAAGTTAAGGTGCGTCAAAGAGAGGACACTAACTCTAGCTCCTAGGTCAACAAGGGCATTTCAAAGTAAAACAATCTATTAATTAATTAGCAAGGTTAAATGAGACTTACTAGGTCTTTTTCCTTTTAGGGGTAACTATGGTGTATGATTGATATGTGAAGCTCATAATGCCTTCGTGAATCTTTGGTCCATAGATCCCTCTTCTTCTTCTTTTTATAGTAATGTATTATACTAAATGACTTCGGAAAACGGAAACTCCTTAGTTTTGTCTTGACTTGTACACTAGCTTACTGTTTTGTCCATTGGATACAACAAATTGGGGTGATCTAATACGGCGTATCGTGTGTGAATCAGCTTCAACAGTGGTAGAAATCAACTTGACTTGATCTTTTGGGTTTGTTTCAGTTGAGCTTGGTAGGCTTCCAAATCCTCTTTCCAATAGTACCTTGCTCATTTGTACGATTTGTATCTCTAATGTTTTAATCGACGCTCCTTGGTTTCTTATGACAGCATCTGTCGTAGCTTAGATTTCTTTGATCAAATTTGAATTTTCTTCGTGTCTCTTTGCTGATTTACTCATGAATTTGCTAAAGGTATCTTCCATAGATTGCATTCATTTTTGGTATGAAGGATTTGCATTGTTCCTTTGATAGTACGGAGTTTGTTGACTGTACGCACTCACCACCTGAAAAGGTATCACCAAATTGCGTTGTAGTAAGCATCATCTTAGGAGACAATCACAACCCGCTCTCACTCTCACTCTCCCTCCCTCCCTCCCTCCTCCTCTCCCCAGGAATTTTGGTGTAACTGAGGATCTTCTCCCGCATTGTTACATCCTACCATTGAGCAGCATTAAAACAACTCCTTTACATCCCCACGACCCTCCCCTCTCTTGATCTAGATTGTTTGTGTACATCGCCTCGCATCTCGCCTCTCCCCCCCCGCTCTCATCGCATCTGCCAAGTCCGAGATAGAAGTCTCCCCCCCCCCCCCCCACCGCTTCCTTCTCTCCCTTTAGCATTGTTCCATTCACTCTGCAGTATTTTTGAGAGTATCCCTCACCTCGCCATTTCTTGGATGGCCGTTTTGGCATTGGCAGCAGTCATGGTTGGAATGACTCCTCTTGAGTCATGAATCTGTCATGTTGGAATATCCAACCCATTATAGAACAAAATTACCTCCTGCATCTTAGTCAAATAGTGTTGAGGATACTTCATCAAGAGTTCTTTAAAGTGCTCCTATGCTTTATAAAGGGTTTCATCTGGCTCTTGCTAAAAGTTGTTGATTTCCTCTATTTTCTTCGTAGTTCGACCAGGTAGGCAATATTTATTCAAAAACTTAGTTTTAAGATCTTCCCAAGTTTTGATTGAACCAGTTAAGGATATAGGGAAGACTCGGAGCATCAGTTGATCGACGGTGATGTTAGGAACATGGAATAAGTCAACTACTTCGAGAACTTTCTCAATGTGTTCATTCGCATCTTCATTATCCGAACTGCTAAACATGTTTTCTCGAAGCTCCTTAAGAAATTAGCCTTTTAGTTCAAAACTATCTTTTTCCTCAATCTTAGGCCTAGCAACTCCTGATCCATAGTCAGTTCGGGTCTTGCTCATGTATTTCTCCATTGTTTCCGCCATTGCTTCTGCTTCTTCTTCCTTCGAGTATTACTTGGTCAGAAAGCTAGATTTGAAATCAGTCAGATTCAATTCGTTCCAAGACTTTGAGTCTTGAAGTGTCTACCATTGATGATCGAAATTCTAGTTCAGTTTCTTATGTAACGGTGTATATAGTTGTTCGTGAATCTCCTTTGTCATGCACTACCTAAAACAAGGGATAAACAATCAGTAGGATTTGTCTCGGAGAAAGGTAAAAATTTTGCCACGAAAACAAAATATTTAGCTTCTGTTCCAGATGATCGATAAGCCGTATCCAATAGAAGTGGATACGCCGTATTAATCAGTTGGGATGAATACGCTGTATTAGACAGAAAACTGGATACACCGTATCCGATGGAACTGGATACGCCGTATTCAATTGTCGACCAGAACATTGTATTTAAGAAAAACAATGAAATGCGCAAACAATTAAACACACAAATATACAAGCAAACAATTAAATACAAATATACAAATATTACAGAATATACACTAATCTAAATTACAATAATCCTAAGGGTTAGATATAATCTAATGTTAAAAACCAAAATATCAAAATAAAAATCAAGATTAATTTTTCACTCCCCGGCAACGGCGCCAAAAACTTAATGTGCTGTCGTTGTATGGTATATTATACTGATTCAAGTTTTAAATTTACATTTTGCTGATTCAACTAAAAACAACACTTTAACGGGCAGTGTACCCGATCAGTAGTAGTTTCGTGGTAAGTAGGGTGTCGATCACTGAGAGCGAGGTTAAATTTATCAATTTAATTAATATTTTGGTTATCTAATCTATGTTAATTCTATTATAATCTAATCCTATGTTAAACTTATGTCAGTCTAAATCCTAATTCTAACATGAAAAAGGGGGGTTTTCAACCTGAGAGACTGGCATGGTTTGGTTAGTGACTACAATCAATTCAAGACAGTGTTACCCACGCAAGCTAATTAACAAAAGACGAAAGAGCGGTCAAACCTTATAAATAAGAAAATTGTATTAACATTTATTAAAGTTGAATGATTTCTTCTCTCGAGGTAGCATTCATTCTTAAGGGACTATAGGCGTTATTCATCCTAAGAAACCTAGGACACATTAATTATGTCACAATTAAAGCATCTGCATAAAGCATCCTTATTTGCTTATAATCTATCTTAGAGATTAATGAAATGGTGATCTTGTTAAACCCTAGCTCATAGAGACTTTACCCACTTACCGCTTAATGGCAATCTATACACTAGTAGTCCACTTGTCTAACTATCTAAGGGAATCAGAACGTTACTTGTTGAATTATCTAGGTCACCTGCTAGTCAACACGATCAATAAACCATTAGCAATATCCAATTAACTAGTTAAGGCCAAAGTGTATCCTAGACACAGACTTAGAATTTGTGTAACTATTATTCTAGATGTATAAATTACTATATGGAGAGCTATCCTGGACTCTAGATCTACTTGGTCCGTGTCACTAGATCTAGTTGAATGATAGGTCGCATACAAAAGCACGTAAACAAGTATAAATTGATAAACATAAACAAGCACTCAACGATAAATCAAGAAATTAAGATAAACAAATACTAAACATTCAAATCTTCATAATAATGGCTAATACCCGAAGGTATCAGCCTTCAAACGTCATAATAAATACAAGAGCAATTATTTAGCCAAGGTAAACTAACCGAGTTAACGAATGATACCAAAAACTGAATGATTACTAAAGTATATGGAATTACACGTTGTCTCCTATGGAATTGAATACGTTGCTCGACCTCTTCTGCTCTTTTTCTCCTCTGAAAATTGACTTTTGTGGTTTAGGTATCGGGAATATGATTTAGCACACTTAAAACTCATTTTTGAGCCTTCTATTTATAAGGTCTAGAAGTCGGTTCGATACGGCGTATCCATGAGTTGGATACGGCGTATTGGGGATTTCTTAGAGTAGGGACCACGCTTGATATCTTCCAGAATATTATATTCGTTCCATATATTGAATACGGCGTATTGAGTCTCTCTGGATACGGCATATTGAGCTTTATCCTCTGTGGTCTTTGGTGAGTGCAGGCACGGATACCCCGTATCTTTCTTGATGGATATGACGTATTGGTCTTTAGAATAGTAATCTTTAAAATATCTTCATTTAAGCTCCAAAATGCCCACCTTTTGCTAACTTTCACCAATTACTTCATAATTACTGCAATTCTCAAATATAAATGATTAAGTAATAATTCTTTGCAATAACTATACAAAATGGGTTAATAACATGGGATAAATGATGCTATAAAATAGACGTTATTTGATGTCCTCATATAATGATCATAAAAATAAGTTTTTGTCTTAAACCTTACATTTTTATAAATGTGACAAAAAAATTTTACAAAAATAAATTAAACAAAATATTTTTGTAATAAAAAGAAATATTTTATTAAGTGTATATATTTAAAATATGGTTTTCCCTATAAAAAGATACCACCTAAACCATAAAATAACTTCCCCACTAAAAGACAAGAAAAGGATCATCCTATGCTGGACGGTCCCCAGATAACCAGTCCCCAATATATCTGGTACCGGGTAATAAATCTGGGACCGATAGCTTTTAGACGCTCTTTAGTCTTGCCTATAAATAGTGGACTATTCCTAAAACATTTCACACCTTTTGCACACAGTTTCTTCTACTCTAAATCTCCTTTCTAAATCTATGCCTTTCCTTGATCTTTAACTTGTGTAATCCTATTTAACAAGTGATCCAGTCTTATTTCATCAAGTGCAAGAGAAGAACATACGTTATCATTAGGATACAAAGTGTTATATTCAAGTGAGTCTTTATGTAACATTGGTTCTGATGTTATTGTAGATCCGATCTATTTGTATCTTGTGTAGTTGTGTAGATCCAGCTAGTGTGTTAGCTCAGAATTGTTGTGTGATGGTCGGTTAGTATTTAGTCCATAAAATACATTAGTATAGTGGTAGATTGGTTCCATCTAAGATTAGAACTCGACATCTTGCTTTGTGTCCAAAATAGGTAAAAGCGACGTGTACATTTTCTCTGCCTGAAGGGAGCTTGTTGACATAGTGAACTCTCGAGTTGGATACTAAAGGAGTGGAGTTGGGTGAAAAGAGCTTCGTAGCCGAACCACTATAAATCCTCATCTTGTGGATTGATTGTTCTATCTCTTTATTATTCTTTCTCGTATTTATTATTTATAATGTGTTAACATTTATTGTGTTTTTTATATTGTGTTCATTTATTTTGTTGTTTGATCTCACATAAACACGAATCTAATGTTTTTGAAATGATGTTTTTAAAACATAAATTAACGGTGAAACTATTCTACCCCCTTCTAGTTTCCACAATTGGTATCAGGAGCCTGGTCACCCAAGATTTTTAAAATATACTGTATTTTAAAAGCTTGAATCGATCTATGAATTATGACAAATATCTAGAAGGGAAATCTGTACAAAGACAACCACTTTTTGAAAGCGACGGTTTATTTATTGGAAAAATAGATTCGAAACATATGTAAAATCAAAAGATCTTGATCTTGGCATGTTTTTACTGGGGTGATTTTTCCACCTATCCAAAATAATCTGGAAACCATTCAAGATGAGGTTGTTTCATTTGAAAAACAAAATAATTATCATAAAATGAGACATGCAAAAAATAACAAAGCTAAAATAGTTATTTCTAATGTCTTGCCTAGAAAAGAATACGAAAGAATTTTTATGTGTAATACGGAAAAAAAAATTTGGAAAACTCTGTTAATCACCCATCAAGGTAATAGTCATATCAAAGATAACAAGATCGACCTTCTTGTGCAAGAATATGAACAATTCGTCATTTCCGAAGATGAATCTATAGATAGTGCTTTTGTTAGGTTTAATACTATTATTACAAGTTTAAATGCTCTTGATGAAGGTTACTCTAGCAAGAAGTATGTTTGGAAGTTTCTTAGGGTTTTATATCCTAAATGAAGAACAAAGGTCATGACGATCGAAGAGTCGAATGACTTGACATCAGTATTATTGATCCCAATCCTTGATCGATTCCTTTAGGCTTGTTCTAAGGTGTTAAGTTTAACCTTAGATAGATCAAATTAACTTGTTTGTAGAAACTTTGTGTTATACTATGTGTATGCGGATTTCTACACCTTAATATCTTGATGTATTATTGTATTAATAAGTTATTGTGAATGAACAATGTTATAACCAAACGCTCCAATATTATTAGATCAATATTTAGAGTGTCTCTTCACTTAGTACGTGGAGTTTAATACATTGTAGCTTTTGAATCGGCTTCTCAAATTTGATAAACTTGTATATTCAACAATGACCATGAGCCTACTTTTATAGACTTTGAGTCCTAAAGGCTTACTTGTCTTTCCTATGTATATCATGTTCTTCTTAAAAGAAAACGTATTCTCTTTTACAAATACATTTTCACATTTCTTTTACAATAAATAAATAATTATTATCTCCGTTAAGTCTTTCTGTTCACCAGACAATCCTTATCTCTTTGCTCGTCTTTATCATTCTGACAGTAGTACGTCTTCTAGCAGTTGTTATTCCAGCCAGCTTAAACTTTGTACAAGACATGTACTGATAATCATAAGACGTAGTAAAATTAGTACTAGAAACTTCTATTATATACTAACAGTAGTAACTGTGTACCAGCAGTCTTAACTTTATACTAGCGGCACTAACTACTTAGCATATATTTCAGTCTTCAACTCTGAGCAGTCTTAATTCAACATAGCAGCAATAACTTAATACTAAACCAGTACTTACTTACTGCTAATAGTAGTTTACTAGCAGTAGCAAAATTATAATACCAGTAATCATACTTAGCAATAATTTTCATTAGTTCACACAGTTACTAAGTTATGCTTGACAACACTAATATATACCTGAGCAGTAGTAACTCTAAGAATCATCTTGAAGTCTTTAAGTCCCAACAATCATTCCCTAAACTTGATGTTCATCATATGAAGCTTCAAGTTTCTTTATTAAAAGTCCTCATCACTATCAGGAAGATGCATTCAAACACTTTATTGACCCTGTTGCTGCTTTACGTTGAGCTTGAGTAGTTGATAGCACATCTCATTCCAATATTCAGCTTGAAATTTCTTGTTGAGCATATTTGTGATTGTTATTGGTATAAGAGGATATCTTTTCTCAACCAACATAAAGATATGTACATTTCCAAACCTTACAAAGTGCACTCCACAGGAATCAAACAACTTCCAAACAGTCACTTTGTATCCTTGTAGATTTCTCCATACTACACTTTTTATGTCTGTTCATACATGACTTTTAAATCACCCACAAATCACTCTTTTCATGTTATTTAGGCACTTGTATCACCATGCTTTTTTTCGACCAACTTCCAGAGAGTCTGCAAGTCTTCTTTATCAATAACCTGAAGCATCCTAATCATAGAAGAATATCTCTTGGAACTTCCATCAACTCTTATCAATTGATAATGTCTCATTATTCCTTCTCTAATAAACTTGTATTCAACAATCACTGAAGGTTTGGTAGCAAGTGGTATAGCATCAATTGCTATATCATCATCTTTGACTGTCACCATATGCATTTTCAGCTCAGCTTCATTATCTACTTCAACTTCTTCATTCTCATCAGTCTTTTGCTTCTTAGACTTATCAGATTCCAGTTTATCCCCTGCTCTCTTTTCACTACTATCTTGTGCAATTTCTGCCTTTTTAGAACTGTTTTCATCCTTCTTTCCACTAATTTCTTAAGCCTCTGAATTCATAGACACAAAAGAATTTACTCTCTTCATTTCCTTGTCAAACAGCTTTTGGATTTCATCATAGCTTCTGCCCTTTAGCTTATTGTGCTTATAACCACCATATGTTGAAAGATAGATAGACATTTGATTTCTATTTTGTGTCTTGGTAGGAGGTCTATTTCTCTTTTCTTGTGCTCTTAATGCAGCAAAATGTTTTCTTTTCTTCTCTATGAATTCCATAAATAGTTTTTCCTTCTCCTCATCTGTCAACTCCTCTTGCTTTCTTGATTGGAGTCTCTCAACCAGCAATCTATCAGCCTCCATCATAGCTTGTGTATTTTCCCATGATTCAATCAAAGCTATGTTGGCTTCTTCTTCTTTTTTCCTTGCAAACCTCTCTTCTTCTATAAGTCTAGCTTGTAAATGAGCATCAAGATTTCTTACCATTTCTTCATCAAGAGCAACTTGATCTTTCTTTTTCAAAGGTACTTCAGGCTCAATCATTATTGCTTTGCCTTTATCTTTAGTCTTTAAAGGTTGTGATGCTTATGGAGATGATGTTGTTGTTCTGAATTCACTTGGCTCTTGAACTACAACCCCTACAACCCCTCTAGCCTTGGGTCTTATAGTTGTTGTTGTTGTTGTAGCAGCAGTAGTACCAACTTTAGGTTTAGCTGCTTGGATTTTAATAAGAGTTTGAGCCAAATTTATTTCATCAATAGCTATTGTTGGAGCACTGGTAGTAGTAATTTCATCAATCTTAGTAGCAGTAACTCCTTCACCAGCAGTAGTAACTAGAATTGTAGGGGCAACACTATCTTCAACACCGGTACTAACCTCTCTTTCATCAACCTTTGAAATCTGCTCTTGTTTCTCCCTAACTGCCATATCTACAATCACCTCATCACTATGAAGATCATCTGTATCAAACATTTCCTTGCTTTTCTTGACCTCCTTGAGTTTCATCAAACTAGACAAACTTGAGCATCCTTGTCAATGTCTTTAAAACTTATCCCCTGTTTGGATGCATCTTCCTGAGCACCCAAACTATCTTTATCCACAGAGGATTCAACCCTTCTAGATTCACCAATTTTCCTTAATCTTTAGTTCTTGATTTCTTTTTTCCTTTCCAACTTTTAGACCCTCTTCTTTAAACTAGCAATCTCCTTTGCTTAAGCATCCTTTGCCTTCTCCAAATCAAGAACCTGTTTTTGTAAGTTTGTACATAAATACATCAATTTTGTTAGTTGCATTCTATCCTCGCCACTGAGAAGTGGATCATTGGAAGGTATAGGAACACTATCATCATGGTGTGTCTCATCTTGAGGAACTTCAGTTTCCTCCTAGACGTATAAAAAACAAAGAGCGGACAAAAGAAAAACTTGTTTCTTCTGAGTCTAGAAGGTTGGAGATGGTTGAGTAGTAATGGGTGTCTGTTGAGAATCAGTAGGAATGCCAAAATCTACACCCTCTTCTTGATTAGCTTGAACCATCATTGTTGCAAACAAAGGTGTTACTCTCCCAGAAAAGTCCTTTCATTCTCTCTTCATATTGGCAAAGATTTTCTTTATGTGTGAGGGGTTTACATAAATCTTTTTGTGATGTGACATATCCCCAAGTTGTTGATTGATAAACACTTGTACAAATCGTGGATACATCATAAATTTGACCCCTCCCTCTAAGTGCTTTTTCATAGCATCAAAAATATACTTGGACAAATTAAATTTTTGGTTTGTGGCCAAAGCATATGATCGCAGGTGGCCATTGTGCTTACTGAATTCGCTCTTGCAGTGGTCTCTGGCGATTAGGCATTGGTGGTTGGGAGTATTGGTATGAATTAAGAACTTCCATTGTGGAGAAAAGAAAGCTTTACAAAATGTAAGTCTTTGAGAAGGTTTTTCATACCCCATCCTTTCCAGCTCTTCAAAGATAGTAGCAGTCGGCAAACAATCAATACCACCTGCATCTTCTAAGTGAAGATCACTTCTAATGCTTGTCTACGTGATGATCACCTTCTTTTTATCAACTAGGGCTTGTAATTTGCGTTCAACCATTAAGTTTTTGCCTTTTACTGTTGCCCAAAAAACGGTTCAATGCAAGATGTGTATATTGTAGGATTAACGTAAAGCATAATGGATTTGATTAGCATTCAGAAAATCAATAATTTCCTAAAATCCATTACTTTCAGCAGGTTTTTCCAAGAACGCGATCATGTTGTGGGTTTTAGCAAATTGTAGGGTCGACATTGTGATGGGTTTTGATGATTAACAATGAAATTGAGTTAGGGTTTACGTTTAGAGAGTGTTTGAATGATTGAAATCGAATAAAGAATCGAATGAAACCCTAAATCAAAGTATTTATAAAATCACCCTCAGCAGCATTAACTTGAACTGGCAGCACTAAAGGATGCCTAACAGTAGTAAGTAACTCGGCAGCAGCAACTCAACAGCATTAACGTAATCTTAGCACATTAATGTATACTAGCAGTAGAAACTTTATGCTTAGCTTCAATAAGTTTATTACCAGTATTTCAACTTAGTTTGAGTTACCAGCATTAACTTCAATTTCTTTCCAAAAAGGACTTCTATCATCAATGAATTCTTCTCACAAGCTCACAAGCTCTCTTTTTGTTTTTAATCTCACTATATCTCTCATTTCTTTTTCTCACCAATTCACTCTTTTTGTTTTTATCACATAGCTCTCTTTCTGTTTTTCAGCTCACTATATCTCTCTTTTCTTTTTCTCACTAATTCAGACAGTTTTGTATAATGTTCCATCAATGCCATTAGTTTTATACTGTCCTCCCCACTTCCAAGTGTGTTATCTCTTGAGAAAGGTAGATCAATGAACTATTTAGATGTAGTCTCAAACCTAGTTTGAGCATCTACACCCCCCAATATGGTATCTTGGCACCTGGGACCACTACCTGAACCAATTACCAAAGGACTTGATCCATTAAGTGTTGCCATGGATTGCGTCTTATTGATGTTACCACTTTCTTGCTCTGCTTCTAAGCTAGAAGCAATAGTGGCAGCCCTTTTCCATTCTGTCACCCAACTCCTTATGGACAGCCTCATCACTAACCTTTACAGGGGGACCACCAGACTGAGGTACCTTAGTGTCCCGACCTCTTTTTGACTTGTCTGACAGTTTTATTCATGACTAACAGTTTTAACTAGCAGTTTTAAGTATAACTAAGAGTACTAATTATACTAAGTAGTATTAATATATTCCTTAACAGTTTTAACTCTGTCTTCAATAATTATACAACAACATGCCTCTATTCATTACAAGCACACTAGAAATAACTAGATAGACATATGAGAATTCATGAGGATCCATATTTATGCATAACCCATGAATAAAAGTAAAGAACTGTTAAACCTCCCCTCAAACAATACTTCAGAGGTCAGCAATCAGCACTATCTCTTATAGAAAACTTAACAATTGGTATCATCAAATTTAATCATACTGCTTGCTTATCCTGCAAGTGTTAGTCCAAAACTAAAAAAAACACAATCCAAAGAGTTTTAACTAACAGTATTAAGTATAACTGACAGTACTAATTATACTTAACAGTACTAATGGAGACAACTAAAAGTACTAATCATTTACAAAACTTTTCAAAGACATAAAGAGATTTAAACATTAAGGATTAAGCATTCCAATACTTGAGACCAGGTACTGAAACCTTCCAGCATTAAAACCTTTTGTAAGAAGATATGCAACATTATGTTCGGTATCAATTTTAACCATTTGAATTAACTTTTTAGCATTGCAATCTATTATAAAATGATGTCTAATCTCTATATGTTTTGTTTTAGAATGTTGAACAGGATTTTCAATAATGCAGATAGTACTGTTATTATCAATGTAAATCATAGTATGCATGAAATTATACCCATAATCCAGTAATTAATTTTGAATCCAGAGTACTTACTTAACAACAACTAGCAGCAGCCACATATTCAGCTTCAGTTGTAGAGGTGGCAACCACAATTTGCTTCTTGCACTGCCAAAATATCAACCTGTTTCCCAAAAACTGACAACCTCTAGTTTTTGACTTCCTATCTTGAGTGGCTCCAGCATAGTCACTATCAGTATAAGCAACTAGTTCAAATGAAGAATCTCTAGAATACCAAAG